>APFE030825130.1:0-13308 GCA_000404065.3 Pinus taeda | reverse complement strand
CCTCTCTGGTTGCAGGTAGGCTAGAACCTGTAGCTAAAAGATTGGTCAGTGGTTACCTCGGTCGTATTCCCTTTAGGAAGCAGGGAACAACCTGAGTGATAACATCTGTGACAAGATGAAATACATGTTTCTCATATTCCCGTAAACACATGTAAATCACCTACAATGAGATCCAAATATTAAATGTAAAATGTAGCAAAACTGTTGGACTTCCAAACTTTAGAGTAATTTAAATTAATAACACTTCACCTTAGCATTCATGACAGTTGAATTGACAACCACAAATGCAGCCAATAAATTGTCAAAAAATAATGCATAGTGATACATCAAGATTATTCCTAGCCTGGGAAAAATGCTTGAATACACCCTAGCCATGATCAGCTGGTCTCGCATCAATCTAACAGTGGAGTCAGAATTCTTGTTCTCATTCTCCCACCTCCAAATGTTGTATTTTCCCAGGACAGCAGAATCTACCTCCTTGGAATATTTAATTGTTGCATTCTCAAGCTCAACTTGTTTTTCTTCATCCTATTGAATCAGCTATGTTGACCTTTTCTCCCTCCTCTTTTGTCTCAATTGCTGTAAGCATTAAACTACTATAAATTAAAGCATACTATGCTAAAATCTACGAAATATAAAATTTTTCTATTGGAGAACTAACATTCAAAAAGGATTTTGGAAAATAATATAACAATTCCCTTTTCCATGAGAACAAAAAGTAGCGATATAGTGCAGCAAAGAATTTTACCCTGCGCAAAACTTTTGTTGGACTTTCTTCAAGCTGCAAATGGTCTGCATTACAACAACCATTGTCCTAGGAGTTTGACTAGACATTACTTTACAATAGGCTACCAACATCATAGATCAGTTAACCAGGGAAAGTCAAAACTTACCATGAAGAGAAATCTCTTTCACGTCTCGATGTTCACTTTCTATGTCGTCCTCTTTAAACCTCGTAAGAAGTTCTTCGCCACTGGAAGTTTTTTTCTGCACCTCGTCATTCATTTTACCCCCCTCAGCATTTTCCTTGCCTTCTTCATTGAAGATAACATCTTCTTTTTGTCAATGTAACTTTTCTGAGCTATCTCCAAAATTTGTTTTCCTTTGCTTAATGTACACCATTAGAAATAGAGAAGCACCGCTGCCAATGTCAGTTTTCACTTCCTACTTAATACAACCCTACTCAACTACATAGATCATCATCACACAGGTTTCCTTACATGTTGAATAGAGAAAATAACCAAAATCTTCAGCAATCGTACCTCAGAGTTAGTAATATCCCTTTGGTTTACTTCTATGGGCTTTTCTAATACCCATGAGGAAGATAAATCATTATGTCCAACAATATTTAAGGTTAGAGTTCCCGAGTCCTCTATGTTAGCTGTTATAACATCAATCACATGCCTAGTAAATAAAATTTATTTTCAATTCTCTGGTCAATAGGGGAGAAATGAAATTTAAGATATCCAAATGCAACAAATTTCTTATACTTGCCTCCTTTAGGAAGAGAGAGTCAATGCTCTTTGTTAAACTCTGTTGTCTCCAGTCATCTTCCTATTCTTGTGAACCCCACAGATAAATAGAAAGGAGTGATTTTAAACATATGACAGAGCTCCAATATCCTCAATAATTCCTCTCTATTTCAATCCACTCAAGTTGATTAAATTTGAGTTTAGGTACACTATTTATTTTCTGGGATTAGACTAATGTAAGTGCAAGTGCATTGCCCAGATCCTGAAAAAGAACAAAATGGCCATAGAAAAATAGAATTGGTTTTCAAGATGTGGAAAGAGAATACCATTCTAACAGATCCATCTCCTGAGAAGTTGTGCCCTGCTATTTTAAATGACAAAAAACACATAAAAGGTGATGTAAAAAGACTTGATGGAGAAGAATATCTATAAAAACACCGAAACGCTAAAAAGGGGGTTGCTTTTCTATCATGCATATGCTAAGATCGAGATTTCATTACACATCAATATAAAATGGTGTGTATAATATCCATCGTTTGTTTTGGCCAATGTGCTTTGAACACTGTGGGAACAGTGTGAAAATGATATGTATAGCAAAAAGTAGCTGGTGAACAAGATTGTCATTGTGAATTGGGTCTAGGCTGGGTGGATCAGAACTGGTTTTAGCTTGAGTAATGAGAAGTGGATTTAGCTTTATGGATGGAAAGTGGGTTTGTCTTGGATAATGAGTGGACGGGAAGAATGATTGTTACCCTCCCCACCCAGATTTAATTCCAACAAGATTCAATTCCCATGAGTAAGATGTTGAATTGAACTCTTAACAAATATATTTTTATAATACCCATGCAGCTTATGCAGAATCCAACGCACACTTAGTACCATCCTCCTCAGAATGAGCAGTGCCTAGCGAATTCACCGAGTAGTTGCCTAGTGAATTTACTAGTCATATGCATTTTCCTTTGTTAAAAAATGGAAAGAGCGTTGTTATTTCTTGCTATCGGGATGAATGGTTTCATTATCTTTGGCAAGGGAAATTACCCTAGGGGCAGTTGGTAAAACCTTTTCTCTTGCATGAGAGAGGTACAAACTTTAAATCTTTCTCCTAGTACGTATTGTATGGTGTTAATGCAGAGATGGAGTTCACAGCTTCACACAGATCAAATGAAAGGAAACCTATAAAGAAAACTCACAAAATTTCTGGAAAAGTGCTAGAGGTGCTAAACTTTTGACAATAAGCGAGGAAAATAAGTTTGATAACATCTGTGCCTTCAGATCCTGCAAAAAAGCTAAAAGGAAACTCAAATTCCAAAGCAGGTCCATCGAGTGTTGGTTCAATGCTTAACGGGGGTGGTGAAGACAAATCAAATTTCGAAGAAGGTCCATGGGGCATTTGTTCAATGGTTAACCGAGGGTGATGATAATTCCCTGCCAAGCCTCAAATCACATAAATACATTGTTCAATGGGTTCTCAATGAAAGGGATCTTTATAAAATAGTATAAGACAACTACACTTCATTGTAATGGAGATCTTACTTGAATGTTGCAAGAAGTCTACATTCATTGTAATACTGCCATATTAAGAAAGGGCATGCTTGCCAATAAAGATAAATTAAATGTTGACCCATCCCCAAAAAAGAGACAGAAGCAACCTAACGAGGGAGGAGGGTAGGAAGACTCTTACCAGTTAGGGAGGAGGGCATGAAGAAGCTTACCAGCGAGGGAGGAGGGAGGGAAGAAGCTTACCATTGTGGGATGTAGATGCGGAGTGATGAAACCTAGCTGCCAGAAAAACCAATGGCATGACCACAAAGATAACAAGGAAGTCCACCACAGCTATTCTATGATGAAAACCCAGACCTCCCCATCGTCCATTTCTACCACGCTGGTCGCCCTGCCACCCTCCATTCCACACACCTCCTCTTTTCACAAGCATCTTTAGCTCTGAACCCTAACACCATTTTTCTCCTTCTCCTCCTCCTAAACAGATATCGAGCAATGCAACCCTTACTCAATCATAATCTTCTACATCAAACCCATATCATGGTGAGCAAAAATATATGAAGTCAGAAACAACCAAAAAAAACCTTAGATCTCATATACGCTTCAGAGCATTTGATAGAAAAATTTACCAAAAGCATTACAAAATGGATAGATCAACTGATTTCATGCAGTTTTGAGAAAGAAAGGGACACTGACATGGTGAAAACCTAGATGAAAATGGGCATAGGGGCCGGAAGTAGACATATTTGAGGGTCTCTATCTATGTTAGCCTTTTTTGTTAAAAAAACAAAACATATAATTAAGGGAAACACGTAATTTAGATTCATATGCCAACATAGATGTTATTATTAATGGGCATCCCCACCAATCTGGCTGACTGTTCATACAGTATGACATAGGAAGAGGAACAACAGGCAGGCAGTGTTGGGTATATATGACGCCCCTCAAGTTACTAATTTAACTGAGCAGGTTCCGACTTGACATGCCTTGCATTGAGGCATGTAAAGGTAAAGGGAATGCTAGGGGGGTAATTTGATGCAAAGCAAGGGTGAATTATGCCTCCCTGTATGCACATCATTAGACTGTGTTTAAGATTCATGATTTTGAAGCTGCGAGAATACTAGAGTGTAAGAACAAGAGAGAAGCTAAACATATTGTGATCTAACATTTAAAATGGTGACTTGTTGATTGATTTATGATTCAGAATGAAGAGAAAAAATTTGATGATTGGGGGAGAGAAATGATGAGTGTTCTATTGAGTAAAGGAAATACATCATTTTGAGGCCATGGATAGATCTTAAGGGTCTGGAATGCCAGTGTTAGTAAAACCTTACCTAAATTCCTTATGACTGCCACATGGATGAGTGTTACAATTACATTATTGATGTACTAACCATAGGGAGTTGGTATAATATTCATGGTTATGGGTTCTTACAAAACTATGTTTTCATATACCTATGAAGTGAAAGGGAAGCAAGTACCATTTCTTTAAGATAGGAGTAAGGTTGTAAGCTTTAAACTAGCCAACAGATAAATTTTTTGTTAAAGAATACATTTTACGCATCCTGTGTCCATTAGTACGAACCTGTTTATAAACATAGTGTTGGATTAATATCATAGTGCTTATAGAAGTTGTTTTGATTCTCAGAAAACATGTTGTATGTTGTCGTCTGCTTCAAATTTTGCACAAGAAAGAATTGTTCCTTTAACAAGGCTCGAGTGTGCCAACATGGACTGAAGAAGAGGTTATTAGCATTGCAAACCCTCTTCTCAGATCAGTATGTCAATTTTAAATTTAGCATAAATTGGCAATAAAAAATATGATGTTCTAGAAGCTAAAAGACAGACAACACAGGAATCTACAACTTCTTACCTCTATTGTTGTCATGTTTAGCTTGCCTCGCTAGAATGGTATCAAAGTTAAGGTGAGGGCAAGGTATTAGAGCTAAGGTGAGGGCAAGCCCAAACAAGGAAGAAAGAAATCATAAGAAGTTTTTTGACAATAATGACCTCCTTCCTCTTCGAAGATCAGTCATCGTGAAGCACTGAAACTCCTACTGCAAAATTCTAGGTTGCAGATTCCAGAAAGGAAATGAGATCAAGGCCTCAACAATCAAGCATCTATAGGATAGAGCTCTCTTTCAAATTGTTGGTCAAATGATCTATATCTAAGGCCTTTTTTCAATAATACAACCAGGAAGATTTGGTTGCATTAGGGTCAAATCTTCTATTATGAAATCCCCCTTAAATTGAATTTGGTTTGGATATAGTGTCTCACTCAGAATTCCTTCTCCGTTGCAGGTTTATATAAAATCATATCTGAAGCTATAAAACTCCTAGCATCTAAGCTCATGTATATAATATTATTCTTGACCTCATCGACATGCCTTCGGCCTTGTATTAGGGCTTTGTTTGTCTAACAGAGAAGTATAAAAGGCTACAAAAGGTGAATTATCCTCAGCCCTTGGACATCAATCAATAGGGTTTGAAAAATAGTGTTCGTGGTTTTCCGTTGGGTAGATGCTTATTGAAGGTAAAGGATCAACCTTTGTGTGTCTCTAAGATTCTAGTATCAAAGGAAAGGGGGTTCATGACAAATAAAGATCATTTCAGGGATCTTGAAATATGAAACACAATGTTCTAAAATCTCATTTAGATAGGTATGACTGTTATATGTGTCTAAGCCAAATGCATCTCAACATTTCTTCTCATATCAACTCATTGAGGCAATCAGGACACACACATGGGTTTAGCCTAGAGCCATCACTTTTCATATGATTTTAACATCTTGGGTTTATAAAACCTTTATATACTCTAATTAGTAATTTCTAGTACCCATGCTTGGTGCATGCTGCACATTATTTTTCATGGCTTCCAAATTTGCATTCCATCAGTTAAAGCTAGGATAAGATTAGTCTTAGTCAAATAAGTCTATTTTATTTGATGGATTCAAACAAAATTTAATTTACTCTATTTTTTCCTTTCCTTTAATTTACTCTGCTTTCAATAACCATCAAATCTTCAAAGAAATAAATTCGATAATAGAACTGCAGTCAGATAGAGGCTTACCGCTGCAAGAAATGGATACAGTCGAAAGTTTGCTCCCAAGGCTTGGCGAGTCGACGGGCTCCAGGAATTTGTTTCCCTCTTCCCCATATTTATCAACAGCCTTTGCTACAGTAGCCTCAGAGGGATTTTTGTTGCCTGTGCTAGGGAAAATGTATGATTCCAAAGAAAATGTCCACCAATCGAAGCTTTTTCATCAGTTACTTGAGTCCAGAATTTCTGCAATAGGTCTATCAACCTCTTTCACTACCTTGGAGGAGAAGGCGACAACCTATAGAGGGAGAGGGGCATTTTTTGGGTGACGATGGAAAGGAAAAGCCCTGTTTGAACCTTATGTGGGTCTAGGGTTCCATAGCGAAATCAAGGAGCCGCACAAGTTCCAGTTAGGTGTCTCGTTCCCTGCACAAAACCCCAACAATCCCCTATTTCTATCAAAATCGAAGGGAAAAATAGGATACTTGTAGCAAAACGTTGGTCTCCATTGTTGAAACCTCCTCTAAAATTCAAAAATTCATGGTTTGAAGAAAATCGCTGAAACCTTCTCCAGAATTAAAAAATCCAGGGTATGAACAAATTTGCATCGCCCATTGTTCTTCTTCCATTCTTGAAAGATCCTCGAGGGTGATCCTTGAGGGTTTGAACAAAAATGGCATCGCCCACCTCAAAAAAAAAATTGGTGACTGGTACGCAGGAGTCAAAATGTCTTAAATAAAGTTATTAAATTGCCATGGTATGTTTTAACAAGCTATTATGAAAATATATATATATATATATATCTTCTAATGCCTCTCAATGTCTTCCATGGGGAATTTTGATAATGATAAGTTTAATAAATAAAATGAAATTTTAATATGAATTAATGTAGTAGTGATTCAATAAAATGGAATCATTCTTAAATTTTTGGAAACCTTTTTCCATTATGTTTTTAGACATTTATCTTTTTTCTAAACGGTTTCACCACTTTCAATGGGGCAAGAAGCAACAGTCTCTTGTTGCTCTTTCACAAAAGGTGTCATGTCACTCCTTGTCAAAGGGACTAGAGTGACATGCTTCAAAATGTCACATTCTGCCATGGTTTGAGTCTAGATTTTAAGCCAGTGAAGTGGAAGGGTCTCTAAGCTTGTTTAGGTGTACAGTTAAAAATGAACATTTCATTATCATTCTCATCTTCAAATAAAAGCTCATGGAAGAGTTCAGTCTTCTCTTTTTATCAATTTGATAAATAGGTTACATATGGAAGAGGGTCTATCTTGGCTGCAAACACGGGCTATAAAGTTTGGGGTGGCATGGGACAACAATAAAAAGGTCTGTTGACAAATGTAGATCCTTCAAATCTCCCCCCAGGAATAGGCCTCAGTGCAAAATGGCTACATGAATCTTCAAAGGAAATTTAGGATGAATATTGTGCTCGCAAGCTGAGTTTCATGAAAAAGAGATGGGAAAGGATATTGTTGGGATGTTTAAGAAGAATTTAAAGAAAGATACGTAAGCTCAGAAACCCCAAGGAGAAACCCAAGATAAACATATGAGCTCTAACCCTCATCCTGAGTCATCCAGTGCTACATCTTAACAAAAAGTCTATTATTTGTGTTGGTGGATAAAGAAAAAAAAGGAGAGGGATGCTAATGATAGGGAAGGGAGAGTGAAGATGAGATAGATCAGATCGACATTTCCCCTAGACAATTCCATTTCCCCTATCCCTCAAAGTATGTTTCCTCTTCTTAATGAAAGGCATATTACATTAAATATATAAATAATTATAAGCCATGCGTTTTGACGCCCTTGTACATTCTTTTTTATTAATGAAAAATCCTCGACTTACAAAAAAAAATAACACACTATACTGATGCACAATGCAATAAGAAAGCCCCCATCGATGTTATGCACTACTTTAAATGGGTTTAATAGCCTTGGATGGCTCTAACAATCATAGTTGAATGTATATGATGTTAACTAATTTAACCAACAAAACATGCCTTCGACAATGGTAACTAGACTTACACTCCATTTATTGCGTTAAACAATGAAGTGAGGCTTTAATAACTGTAACCAAAGATACAAGTTGTTGAACAAGTTAACCAACCTACCAAAACCTTAATAGTGATAACCAAAATGTACATGCTACTAATCAATTGACCATTGTGTCATGCCTCTAACATGTGTAATTTAACATCAATGTTGTTGATGGGGTTGACCTATCTAACATATCTCCCACAATTGTGGTCAAACATGGATGTTGATTCGGTTAATCTCCTAGATAATGTTAATCAAAAATACATATTAATATCCAACATAACATGTCACTAACAGTGAAAATGGAATGTGCATGTCAATGGCTAAGCTAATTGACCTTATATGTTGTTCATTGAGATGATTAACACATAGCTCACTAAGCTGACCAAGTTGACAAACCATTGGTTTTGTCATTGAACTAACATGCCTTTAATAGACAACTAAATGTACATGATGGTACACCAGTAAAACATCATGACATGCCTTTAACAATAGTAACAAAGTGTGCAAGTTTTGTATTGGGAAAACCAAGCTAATATACCTATGATAATCATAACTGACCATGCATGTTTGTTGTGATCAACCCTTCAAGTTTTCCCTTGCTTCTATACAAAATTAAGCATTCCATGCAACTCTCAAAGTAACTTTGATACATATACAAATTAAGTTTGTATTTACAAGTTCGATTTATGTTAAAGTGTTTCCTCTTTAAAGGTCACAGGATTTGATCCAATGGAAATTAAGGTATGTACACATCCATAGATTAAATAGTTAAAGCATTGAATGGAGGGCATCCCTTGTCTCACAAACAATGGGGTCTCATATGTCAACTTGGTAGCTACCTGCATTATAACTTAATATTAAATAATATTCTTATTTTTTCAATTAATATGAACGCTTATAATATTTAATATATTGTTTTGAGATTACCCCTTGACTAATTAGTGAAGTATTTAATATTGGATGAGAGAGTTTTAAGGCTGAAATTTTGGCTACCACCGGTTAAGTTTCGTGTTTGTATTATGTCAATTAGAAATTAGATTTCACACCTCTCCAGGAATGAATCAAAATCATTTACACATACCAATCAAAGGCATTAAATAGATGGCTAAAGAAGTGGTTGGGAGGAGTTCACTGTCATATCCATCAAAGGGTTTGCAAACTAGAGAAACAAGGGCATGTGTTTGATTTATGGGCTAACGTTTGAAAGATTACTACGAGGAGAGGAGTTGGTGGGAGTCCTTATTATGAAAAGGACCTGCACCACTTCGTTTATTTCTTAAGGTAGGCTTGAAATAATTATTATAGATATATGATACATATAATATGCAAACCACTCACAACACAACAATTTTGAACATTTGCGTGAGACATAACTTAATTTATTTTCAATATATTTTTTCTTTAAAAAGGAAAGATATGCTACCATTATGTAATACAATGATTCACCAATATTGGGCACCAAACAAATGACTTGGACCACAGATGTTATGTACGATGACAATCATCCACTATAAGCTATGATTATTAGCCACTTTGACACCCCTCATTTATGGTCACTCATTGAACATTCTCATGAAATTTGAGATCATTGGACATGGTTAGAATGCTTTGGTTAACACAATCTAGTATGGTGTGAGGGCCTTGCCTACAATGCAAGCTTTCTAACACCCTTTACAACAACATTGCTTCACAAAAGGCATTTGACATTGATTCATAATGTTGCCTTTGTATATGAGAAAGAAACTAAATGTTACTTCTCCCTTATCCAATATAATGCTCTTGATTACAAATTGAACAATGTATGATGACATTGCCTTTCTCTCTTTGTGTGAACTTGCTCAATTAGCATTTAGATAACTTGTGAGACAAAACTCAAAGTATGTATTCTATTTGGTATTGTGTCAATTATTCAATTTTTATGTCCTAATATTGTGTTAATGGCCTTCCAATGCATGGTCAGTCTTGAATTAAAATTTTGACATGGAAAATCCCAATTTTACAATTTTGGCAATCAGGGGCACAATGTTGGGACAATGTGTATCCATCATGGTGGACAATGGGGCAAACAAAATTTTTATTGATGCATAGTTTGTGGAGTGTAGAGGCATTCATAGATTGATATATATCCTGAATAATGTGGGCGAGAGAGGATTTCCATGCTTCACCTCAGTTGTCTTCTTGATTGTTGGTTCGATATGTTGAGGATATGGTTGATGGATTGATATTGAAGTCAAAATCCTTCCTTGACCCTTTAGCCAAAGAGGTGTCTCCTAAAGTATCTCCAATAATATCCTATGAATATTCATAACATTTAACCTAGAATTATGGCCCACCGTGATCATCTAATAATTAATTGAAATAGCACTAAACCCCCATTTAGGGATTGGGTGAATCATATGGTGGGACTATGCTAGTGGGAACCCTAAATAAATGACTTGAAAACGCCTTGATTTTCTACCTTGATGTCATACATCTCCCAAATTACTTGTTGGATACACAAGTCCTAGAAAACATGACAAAGAAGATGAGAGGGACTTGACAAGGACATTAGGTTGTCCTAGAACATCATAAAGTGCATCCACATGGATGAACATGGAATGGGAATTAAGGTCATCAAGTATACTAGAGTGTTAGACAAATAGTGTGCGTTAAAATATTTTTGGAGTTTCCCAAAGGGAAATATACAATTCTTATCTCCTCTAAAATACAATATACATTTATTGTGGTGATAGTAACCAGAAGATTCCTAGAACTAGTGGTATAGTGTTTAGTCATGAATGAATATGTGGAAAAGAAATCTAAAGCTTTCGACTCATTGGCATAAAATATTTCATGGGGCCGAATCAAAATTTCAAGGGACATGTCAAGGGTCTCTGGTAAAATAGGGTTAATAGCCAAAGGATACCTTTCAAATAATTTAAGGAGAGTAGGGAATATTTAGAGGATGCCAACTCAAGAAACCATAAGCAAGGAAAGGGGGAAAGTATCTAACAAATATGGTTAGAGTAGGCATCAAAATCCCCATCCTTAAATGAAATGGTGGTTTACACAAGGCTCATGAGAGAATATGGGATGGAGGGTAGATTGGCATGGTCAGAAAATGAGAGAAGGGTTTTATCTACTAAAGGAATATGGGATGGAGGTTATGTCTAAGTTCAGGGAGGCCTTTAGCTTTTTCGACAAGGATGGAGGTCGATGTATCACAACAAAGGAGATTGGGACAGTAATGCATTCTTTGGGTCGAACCCCCAATGTATATTGGAAGTGGTCCAAATGTTTTATATTCAATAATCTAGTGCCAAATACAATAAACCACAAAAGAGTAGTTCTAATCTGCCTATAAATGGAACATATTAAATACACCATTCCAAATTGATTTTACTAAGGAGAATCAAAGAAATAGATGATTCTCGTCATCCATCGCCTCCATATAGAGTAAACAACAACCAGGCCCACTCTATCCTTTACAACGCAAATTGTCCCATGCCAAGATGAAGCTGGAAAGATACATTTACCGATATTCTTAGGCAGAGCAAAAATATGAAGCCAATATACAAAGATGCTCTAAAGGACTGCTCGAACTAGAGCCAACTTTCCTCTTAGGGAGAGCCTCTTGTGTGCCCATGATAAAAGTATACAGTGGATTTCGTCTATAATTCAGCTCGAATCCTTAATTCCATAACAATTAGGTTTGACCATAAATCTAAGATATTTAAAATCTGCATCCAATGCAGTGGATATAACACCAAAAATATGATAAATCTCCAGTACCAATGCATCATCTGGGTAAGATATGAGATTTAATATTATTCATGAGGAGTACAAAGACCGATCAAAAGAGTTCAATATTCTAAATAGTAGCACATCATCGACAAAAATCAAAGGAGTAACTGTGACTTGTCTACCTACACACATGCAACCAAAATTACATTTAATCCATCTACCTCCACACCTGCAACCAAAATTACCGCCCATGTGAATTTTGTGACTAATTCTTCGAAAATCCAATCTTTTATCCTCATCTTATTCTTCTTGCAAAAGTTGTCAAGTATTTTGAAGTAGGCATATTGTCTACTAACGAATATTCTATAATTTGCCTCCACGATCCTTGTAGAAATTATGGTGTAGAGTTGCAACTACTCATGAAGTTTTAATCAAAATCATAAGACACAAGCCTACTCTACTGCTCTCCAAAAGTTAATTCACAATTTAAAACCAAAATTCATACATGCAATAAGAAATAACACACATGCACACAAAAGTTTTCCTAAGGAAAACAATATGCTAAAAACCCTAATGTCTGTTTGCATTAATATGATCAATAGAAATGTATTGCAATTTATCTTCTCAAATGAGTAGAACCTACCATTGAATAACCTGTCTCTCTTCTCACTGAGAAGCTCTAAGCTAGACTTAGTAAATTTCTACCTCTGCTTGAGCCCATATTTCCTTGCGCAATTCCTTGAGAAATTAGGCCCCTATTATTTAGGAATTTTTACAAAATGGATTGTGAAATTCCCAAGGTTGATCATCTGACTATATGCAACACCTGTACACTCAAGGCTAGTCTACAGTTGATGTTACACTTCCTTGGAATCTCCACCACAGCTAGGGAACTTTAATTCTCCATGCATTAGCTATTTTGGGTTGATTGATTAGTTAACTGGATGATCATTGAGTTTGACTGAAGTCCCACTGCACAATTGGCCTTCCACTAGTTCCTCAAGTAGTTGGAACTAGTTTAACTGAAAATAAATTGAGATAACTAACTTTGATTGCTACAAATTAACAATCATACACGCTTAACTAAACTATAACTCCTCCAACTTCAATTTACTGTGTAAACCAGGTGACACAAGCCATGTCACATAAGTTAACTGCATCCAAGCTGTCTGTTGATGTGGAAATTAAATTTTTCTCAATTTAATCAAGGAAAAATAAAATTGAGAATTCCTTACTACATTTTTTAAGACTCCTCTCTTCAAGAAAGGGATTATCAACCACCCCTATCCTGCACCTAAGGAATTCAAACTTCCCTCTTGACAAAGATTTTGTCAAAATGTCAACATCTTACTCCTCTAACAGAATGGAGTGTAGCAACATCATCTGCCTCTAGACACAATCTCGTAAATGGTGATATTGGATATCTATATGCTTGGATTGATCATGAAATATAAGATTTTGGGAGAGATTGATGCAACTCTAATTATCACAATTGGATCCATCATCTGACAAAATAGTCCAACAAGTACCA
>APFE030825129.1:0-21595 GCA_000404065.3 Pinus taeda | reverse complement strand
AGCAAGTCATTGTCAACCATGGTCAACCATGGTCGAATATCACATTATGACAAAAAATGTCTCCATATGAAAATCATGGAAAATCATGGTCGACCATTGTCAGCCATGGTTGGTCATGGTCAACAATGTCTTATAGAATAAAACATGGGCAACCATGGTCAATCTTGGTTAACCATGGTCAAATGTCGCAATGTGACAAAGATTGTCTTGATATGAAAATCAATCATTGTCAACCATGGCCCAACATCGCATTGTGACAAAGATTGTCTCGATATGTAAATAAACTATGTTCAACCATGGTTTAATGTCACATTGTGACAAAATTGTCTCGATATGAAAATCAACCATGGTCAACTATGGTCTAACATGGAATTGTGACAAATATTGTCTCGATATGAAAATCAACCATGGTCTAACGTCACACTATAATAAGCATTATCTCAATATGAAAATAAACCATTGTCAACCATATGTTTATAATATTTATCTTAGGGTTTATATACCTTGGGTTTATAATATTAATCCCTTGGGTTATTATTCTTTTGGGTTTATAATATCAGTCATGGTCAATCATGGTGAATCATAGTGAGTCATGGTCAACCATGGTCGAATATCACATTATGGAAAAAATTGTCTCCATATGAAAATCATGGACAATCATGGTCAACCATGGCCAACCATGGTTGATCACAGTCAACCATGTTTTATAGAATGAAACATGGTCAACCATGGTCTAACATCACATTGTTATAAGAATTATCTCAATATGAAAATCAACCACGGTTAACCATGTGTTTATAATATTTACCTTATGGTTTATATGCATTGGGTTTTTAAAATTTGTCTCTTGGGTTTAATATTATTCCCTTTGATTCATAATCCCTTTGGGTTTTAGCATAGTCCCTTGGGTTTATAATATCGATACCTTGGGTTTATTATTCCCTTGGGTTTATAATATCAATCATGCTTAATCATGGTAAATCATAGCCATCCATGATCAACCATGGACAAATGTCACATTATGACAAAAAATTTCTTGATATGAAAATCATGGACAATCATGGTCAACCATGGTCGAATGTCACATTGTGTCAAAGATTGTCTCGATATGAAAATCAAGCATGGTTAACCAAGGTCAAACATTGCATTGTGACAACTATGGTATCGATATAAAAACCAACCATGGTCCAACGTCGCATTGTGACAAATATTTTCTTGATATGTAAATCAACCATGGTCCATTCTCAAATTGTGATAAGGATTGTCTCAATATGAAAATAACCATATTCAAGCATGTTTATTTTAGTTTTTATAATATTTATCTTAGTGTTTATATACCTTGGGTTTATAATATTTTTCCCTTGGGTTTAATATTATTTTGTTGGGTTTATAATCCCTTGGGGTTTTAGTATTAATCCCTTCGGTTTATAATATCAATCCCTTGAGTTTATTATTCCCTTTGGTTTATAATATTAATCAAGGTCAACCATAGCCAACCAATGTCGAATGTCACATTGGGACAAAGATTGTCTCAATATGGAAATTAACCATCGTCCAACATCATATGAAAATCAATCATGGTCAATATTGAAATTAACCATGCTCAACCATGTTTATTTTAGTTTTTATAATATTTATCTTAGGGTTTATATACCTTTGGTTTATAATTTTTATCCCTTGGGTTTATAATATCAATCCCTACTGTTTAATCTTATTCCCTTAAATTTATAGTCCTTTGGTTTTTAGTATTGATCCCTAGGGTTTATTTTTCCCTTAGGTTTATAATATCAATCATGATCAACTATGGTCAACCATGGCCAATCATTGTGTACCATGTTTTATAAATCCAATCATGGTCAACCATGGTCCAACGTTGCACTATGACAAATATTGTCTTAATATGAGAATCAACCATGGTCCATTGTCGCATTGTGACAAAGATTCTCTCAATTCAAAATCAATCATGGTTAACCATGGTCTAAGGGTTTATAATATTTGTATTATAAACTCAACGACATGCTATTATAAACCCAAGGGGTTAATACTAAACGCAAGGGTTTAATATTAAAATTCCAAGGGGTTATAAACCCAAGGGAATAATAATCCCAATGCATTATTACTAAAAACCATAGGGTTTATATTCCCTTGGGTTTATAGTACTAATCCCTTGGGTTTATAATATCAATCCTTGGATACATTAATCTAAGGGTCCATATTCTTAGGGTATAATATTATTCATAGGTTTATAATATTAATCCCTTAATCTCAATATAAATCATGCTCAACTAAGAGTTTATATACATTGGATTTATAAACATGGTTGACCATGGTTGATTTTCATTTTGAGACAATCTTTGCCACAATGCGACTTTGGAAGATGGTAGACCATGGCCAACCATGTTTATTCGAGGGTATTTAATGTTTATAATATTAATTTCGTGGTTTTAATTTTATTCCTTTGGGTTTATAATTCCTTGCGTTTTATATTATAATATATAATATCCATTTTTAAGGTCACAGCCAAGCCAGACACCAAATTGGTGTATGAGACCCCCTTGTTTGTTGGACAAGGGACCCACCTCCGCGCAGCGATTTGACTGCTAAGTCTACGAAGGCATACATACTCTACCCCCCTCTGGTTTTGAACCTGTGACCTCTTAGGAGGAAACACATGCTCTTAACCATTAGGCCCATTAAAAAGTAAATGGTATAATATTCCTAGGGTATAATAGTATTTATAGGGTTTGTAATTAATATTAATTGCTACGGTTTAATATTATTCCCTAGGGTTTATAATTCCTTGTATTTTTAGTATTAAACCTAAGGGATTATAAACCAAAAGGAATTAATATTATAAACCCAAGATATATAAACCATAAGATAAACCTTATAAACCCTTGAATAAATATGTTTGATCATGTTCCAATGTTGCATTGTGACAAAGATTGTCTCAAAATGAAAATAAACAATTGTGAACCATGCGTATTTTAGGGTTTATAATACTTTTTATTAAGATTTATATACCTTGGGTCTATAATATTAATCCCTAGGCTTTAATATTATTCCCTTGGGTTAATAATTCCTTGGGTTTTTAGTATTAATCCCTTGGGTTAATATTATTTCCTTTGGTTCATAATCCCTTGGGGTTTTAGTATTAAACCCTAGGAATATGAACCCTTACATTAGTAAACCGAATGGATTGATATTATAAACCCAGGGGTCAATACTGAAACCCCCAAGGTATTATAAACCGAAGAAACTAATATTATTAAATCCAAGTGACTAATATTATAAATTTAAGATATATAAACCCTTGGTTAACCATGATTTATATTGAACATAAGGGATTAATATTATAGACCTATGAATAATATTATACCCTAGAAATATGAACACTTAGATTAATATACCCAAGGGATTGATATTATAAATCCAAGGGAATAATAAACCTAAGGGATTAATATTATAAATGCAAGGGAATATAAACCCTAGTGTTTTTTGGTAATAATCCCTTGGATTAATATTATTCTCTTTAGTTTATAATCACTTGGGGTTTTAGTATTAACCCCTTGGGTTTATTATCCTCTTTGGTTTATAATATCAATCTCTAGAGTTTATTAATCTTAGGGTTCATATTTATATTAGATAATTTCAAATTAAATATAATAAATACTTAATATGAAATATAATGATATTATAATGATATTAATTACAATGATAATAATGTATTTTTTCAATAGTATTTTTTTGGTGATACAATGGTGTATTTTCAATGTAAATATAAATGAAGTCTTTGACCATACAACCACATTAATATTTTTTTTAATTAGTTATGTTTAATTTAATATATTCATAGCAATACATTCATATATTATGCAAGACTGCTCATTACACAAACTATTTTTTTAACGTACCTTTTTCATATTAGAATAACATCATTTAGTATATTCCATTAAAATAAAAAATAAACAAATTATTACACAAATATATTTTTGAAAAAAAAGATAGAGTTTAAAATTATGATATATAATAATTACTATAAACTCTTTTATTGGAAGGACAAGGCCACATGTAAACCGATACAGAATCGAAGCAACCGAATCTCTGACTTATGAATAACAGAGAAAACATACATACATACGTTGCAATGTCAACTAACTATTTACACATAAAGCGACTTTGAACCCAAAGGCTCCATGGTATGCTATATTTAAATTATAGATTCCATTCTTAATACTCCGTGGGCCCCTCGCTTTATATATATATATT
The DNA here is from genome assembly GCA_000404065.3 of Pinus taeda. Taxonomy (NCBI): domain Eukaryota; kingdom Viridiplantae; phylum Streptophyta; class Pinopsida; order Pinales; family Pinaceae; genus Pinus; species Pinus taeda. The sequence continues at coordinate 17,326 of APFE030825129.1, read as the reverse complement.
ATATATATATATAATATATTAATATATATTATATTATATAGTATAATCGAATTAATAAAAATTTATAAAAATATAATAGTTTTTGTTTAATAAATAATTTATATCAAATTTATTGAATAAGAGATTAGGTGATTTTGATTGATAAAAAATTTATAATATTATTTAAAATTCACAATTATTCATCGAATAAAGGGTATCATTAAATATTAAGATTTAAACAGGTGTATTTATACAATTTATAGAGGTGGATAATAATGTTTGTTTTGATATATGAGTTATTCAATTGAAATAAATTAAATAATAAAAATTATTAATAAAATATTTTGAATGGGTTAAGTTATATTAAAAAATTAATTATTACACTTATAATTTAAATTATATCAATTATAATTAAATTAGATTAGATTTATTTGAATTTTGGTTAAGGGATCAAATTTATTTTTATTCTAAAAAAGGTTTGTATCTCAAGAGATTTGATCCCTCTTAGCCCTTGGTAGATTGAGAGTTAAAATGGATCTAAACTAGCTCGTAATAGTAAAGGAGACATAACATTTACAATCCATATGAACAACAACATTGAAATTGGAATGGGATAACAAAAATAAGGTATAAATATTTAATATATTAGTAATATTTTCCCATACATCAAGTTAAATAATTCCCCCATCAAGGTGTGAGCTGAATCCAACGGGTCTATCTAGGCCCACTGTTTAATATGCAAATCCCAAGGAAATCTAAGGCCATCTTCCACATGCATTCAACACTTGGAGAGGTGGTGGTGCACACGCAGGGGTTAATTTCCGACCCGGAAGGTGGTAGAGGCATTAAGAAGGGAAGGTAATTTTTCCCTTTGTTGCATTTGGTGAGTTGGCCTGTGTGCTCCATTTGTTGTGGATCTAGTTCGAGTTGCTCGTCCTAGGAAAGACGCTCGCTCAATCTCCCCCTGTTCAAGGTCTCTATCACAGGTATGTCTCCACTCTTAATTCAATTACCCCTACATCTATGGATCTTCATCTCTATCTAGGAGTATCTGGGGAGAATATAACAGTGTTAGTCAAATGTGAATGGAAAGAAATTTCTCTAGATTGCGGCATGGTAGGGTCGATTCTGTGTGTCAAGTCTCTAGTATTTTGTGTTCCTATGTCAATGCTTTATGAAATTTGGCTATCGTGCATGGGTTTATGCGAGGTTTGGCCTACGGGCTGCTTAGGGTTTCATTTTGCTCCCTACCTTCGTAATCTTGGATTTGTTATGGTTTTGGTTTATGGACAACCCTATTTGGTAATGAGGAACCTGATTATTTAAGGTTTTATTCTATGGACAACCATGTTCGTAATTATTGGCCCAGTCTTAGCGGGCACAATGTCATGGCCTGGTTTGAACTGTGTGAAGCGTCTTGTGTCATTTTTGTCTCTATGTTAATGGTATATGGAATATGGTTACATTTCCTGGTTGTGTGTGGGACCTGGCCTAGGGGAAGCTTGAGGTTCTCCTTCTCTTTCTTTCTTTGGCGAACACATCTCTTGCTTGAATTGATTATATACGAGCTTGACCTGACCCCTTCTGGGTTTTTTCTTCTCGATAATTCATTTTGTAAGTATAGGCCCGGCCATTGTAGGCACTGTTGTAGCAATGGTAGGCGCAGGACTGTAACTCTCTGTTGGTCACTTGGTGACAACAAGCTCTTGATTTGGCTCCTTATCTTCTTGGTCTCTTATGCAATTTCGTTGGCAAGTGTCCAAGGTTGGAGTGACCCCCGACAGTTTCTTGCTTCCGAGTCTACATTTTGTTCAGGTCCACTTCCAAATATAGAGACAATCAATTATTCAACTTACATGCGCAACAAAATGATTCATGCCTCTATTAAAGGAAGGAATGGTCGGGGAGCCCACGGTTGCGGGAAACAGAGGAAAGCACCCCCTTCTTAGGCTAGTCAGCCAACTCATCCAGGGGGACTATGCGTGTGCATAAATCAACATCTAAGATTATCCAAGAAGCAACCCAAGTGTACCATTCAGGCAATTCGACCCCAGTTAGATAGCTCACAGAAGAATAAGAAGAGGAGATTAAATAAAAAGAGGAAAGTTTGAAAATTGATGTGGATGAATGGCAAACACTAGTTCCTGAACCTAGACACACCCACTGAAGATCCACCCAATACAAGCAAACAATCCACTTATACTGGATGATGTAGAGCCTTTTGGCTAAAGCCCTGGAGCAGTTCCCAACATGCATGCATATGTAATCGCATGGGCACTAGGATTATACCAAGGAGTTTCAAAAGATCCAGTTCCAATTGCATCAGCAAAATAGATGCCTCGGTCGCATTGAGCAACATATCCCATATATTCCTCACACGAAGATTCCAGGCTCTATAGTGAAGGACCCTACTCATGTTGATTCAGTCAATGATGAGTAGAGTGACAGTGCACCCGTGGTTGTAGTTTTTGTATGAAGTAGTTTCAAAATTTTAGGAATGTTGTCAGTTATGTTTATAGTTATCTAGATAGTAGGAAGAACAAAGACAACCAGATATATACAGTGTGGCTAGTAAGACTTGCGATTTTTTGTTTCTGGATGGCTTATCATGTTGTTAGGTGGCCAATAGACCTAGTTTCCCAATGGGTAGGTTGATGCCACCTAATCATATGAAATGTGGATGTAACCTGCTTTTTGATAGAAAATTAATGGAAAGGACCTACCAAGCTTACAAAAGAAAAATATTATTCTTCATAGAGGGTGTTTAACTATGGGAATGACATGATTATTTTAAGATGCACATTGAGAGTTTAATGAAGGGTGGAAATACAACTTCCATTTGGAAAGTTGCATGCACCAAGGTACCCAAGTGATTAAGGATATTTGAGGTTGGATTATGGGAGGTTGTTGGAATGATGGAATTAGCTACTTGGGAGAGTTGGGAAGGAAGCTCCATCTTATAGCATACCTTCAAGCTGGCTCCAAGAAAATAATGGAGAATATTGTGATGATGGCGGTTTATCATGACACAGGGTGGCATATTAGTGATATAGTCTAATTTATGGCTCGTTGATTAACTATGTATATTAAGTTGATATTAAAGTTACATTCAATCTATATTATGTTATATCAAATCCAATTTGGTTATACTTGTGCTTTTGTGGACATTTCCTTTAATTATAGCTCTAGTTTTCTATGAGAGCCAGATCACTAGCTTGATGCAAGAGTTTGAGTAGAAATGCCCCTCTTCTTAGGCTCAATTTTAGTTCTTAGTTGGAAGGTAGAAATTATCAAGCTCATTGACTTTGGCTTAAGGACTACACCAACATTGGGTCTAAGATTTGGTCTAATGGTATTTTATTTGTTCTTTGGAATTTCAAATTCAAGTTACATTGTTATTCTCCTTTTCTTATCGCTTTGTTTTAAATATGGTTTATAGTTTTTATTCCCTTATTTGGGTATATTTGTGGTTACTGGCATGTTCTCCCTGACTTCTCTCTAATCTCATTTCCTCGGCTTGGTTTGTTGTTTGGCTATCACCCCTCCCTGTCTTTACAAGTTGGTTCTAGGTTTACATTGCCAAATTGGAGATCCCTCCCTGGTCTCATTTTCCCATGCTAGGTCAATTTCTTTGGAAATTTATACACTATCATTATTTAGTGCTCTCCCCCAAGTGTCAATTTCTCTCTCACTCCCTTGGTATCTACTTCTTATTCCTCCATACCTTCTCTCCTCTTATTATGGCTTGGTAGCATGTTTCCTCGGGTAGTAGTGAAGGAAAAAGAGGAAAATCCTCCCCTCCTATTGATCCTAATACTCAATTTCCCTTTTCTTCTTAATCTCGAGTACAAGTTGTAGCTTGTTATTTAATGGCCTGATATATGGAATTTATCCCTAAAGAAGTTTGTAGAATTATATCTAAGATGAAGGACATAGTTTGTTAGACTTGCAAATTCATCTTGAGCCGTTAAGTCTATAGGTACACCACAATTTGGATCACATAGGTTGGAAAATCTACTTGCTCTCACTAAAATTCCTACATACAAATAATTAATTTGTACTAGCATATCAAAACCATCATGGGAAGAGTCCTCACAAATTGACCAAAAAGTCAACAAGAAACTCTAGTGTGTATGGCTGAGCTATTGGATGAAATGGACAAGTTGAACAAAAAGGTTTATACGTTGGCCAAAAATTTGGAAAAATTATCCTTCACCTCCTCTAATAAAGACAGTGATCCTCCTCCACCAATACAAGTGGAATATCCCTCGAGATAATATGATCAAGCAAGCCATATTTTTTGTTATGATATTTTATTATGGTTTCATTATAGTTATGATTGTAAAATTTTGGCATAGTATTTCCTTTAGTTTTACTGGTATAGTTTCCCAAGTGGCAAAAAAGTAGCTCATGAAAAATTACTCTATATTTCTTTTGAAAGCAATATAAAGTAACTAACATTACACTATATATATAATATATATAATATATATATATATATATATATATATATATATATATATATATATATATAATATATAAGACTAAACATATTAATAATATTTTTTCCATATAATATGTTAAAAATATTATTAATAAAGTTATTGTTATTAAAAAAAATATAGAGTTATTTTAGCAATATTGATCATTATTTTATTAAATTGATGATTAATTATTTTATTAGTATTTATATAATTTATTATAATATAATTAGAATATAAATAATATTAACATAATTTATTATTATGCAATAATAAGAGTAAAAAATAAAATATGTATAATAAATTCTCTGAGGGTTCCCACTCTGGGTGCCCCCCCCCCCCCTCACTTTGATATCATGTTAGCTCACAAGAGAGGGGTTTGTGATTCCCACTATTTTTTGTGCATTCCATGAGATCCTGTCACTTGATCAATTATGGCACAAAGCCAACACAAGGTTAAACATCATTTTAATATTATAGGTAGCATAAGGAGGTACACGAAGACTCGGCAAGAAAAATTTATCATAGTCGCAAAGATAGAGGAAAAAAATGATAGTATAGACCGTAGGATGACCATTCTATCCAAGATGTTAGCCAACATCTCCTTCTCCTTGAGTGATGATGACTTTCTAGTGCAAATACTTGGAGATTCTACCCAATAATTGTTATGACTCACTAGTTTTTTTGCTTGAAACACTATATTATTCTTTTTTGTCTTCTCATGTCGATTTATGTCAAATTCTGGCATACTCAATGTGCTTTTATAAGTTTATATTTACAAGATTCTCTAGTTAGATGATATCTTAGCAACCTAAAGACTCAGAACTTATGTTACTAGTCTTGGTTACCTTCAGGAAGACCAGTAACATATTTTTTTTATCTATGTAATCCTCATGTGACTTAATGAAAAGTTCCTAAATTCAAAAAATAAAATGTATAATAAAATGTTGATATATATATATATATATATATATATATATATATATATATATATATATATATATATATATATATATATATATTATATAATAATATAACAAATTTAGTTACAATTTTCATTATATAGATTACATTAAAATTATTTATCATAGGCATTTAATGTTTTGCTTTTTGGTTGGAATTTGGTGTCATGTTTGTTATTTGAAATGTCACTTTTTGAATACATTAATGGATTCAATGCTATAAAAATCCTTTAGAGCACTTGGATTGTTAAACTTGTGATTATAATAAAGGTCTCCTAGATTTTGGGTAAAATTTACTAGAAAATATGTAAGTTGAAATGAAGAAGAGTTAGACTATTGCTATCATTATGATAAGTAATATTATTAAAATGAAAATATTGATATAATTATAGCTATCATAGTCATATAATTAAATGGATGGTAAACGTATATAATCATCAAACCATGATATATAGAAAGAACTCAAGTCATGATACATCTCACATTATCAAGATTTAGAAAAACTTAAACATTATATTAAAATTATATATAATATATATGAGAGTTAAACATACATACATGGGCGGTTGGAGGGGGAGGGGCATTATAATCCCCGATGAATAAATGATTTTGCAACATGCTTGAGGACTTGGAAAAACCACAAAAAATCATGTTAAGTTTCTTGCTCTTTAGAAAGGATTGGAGCTCACCTCAAATCAAGGAATCAAGCAAATTATTATCTTTGGGGACCCACTATTGGTTATAAGGCAATTCACTAAAGATCTATAAACTCCCCCATCTTCCCCTTTGATTCCCAGGATACAAGCCTCTTGAAATAATTTGACAAAGTTAAAATTCACCATATACATAGATATTTGATGAATTGACAAAAAGAAGGTCCATATTATCTAAAGGAATCCTTGAAATCAATACAAAATCATTCTTATTCACATTTCTATAAATGAATAGTAATCATTGTTTGCTAAGGACTAAGGGGAGTCGATCTATGGTTGATGCTTCCCAGACTTTAAATATTAATGAAATTTTAGAAGGCTCTCGATGGCATGGTCGGGCCCAAACCTTTAATTGACCTAAGTCCAAGTGGCATTCTTCAATAACAAGTGGATCTCGATGCTCACTCTCTAATACCATTGCATATTAAATCTCTTTGATTTGAATTATTACTCCCTCCTTTGGTTGTGGTGAATCCTTCATTTCAGAGCAAGGTGGTTTCAATTTCAATGTTCAGCATGATCATAAGGTCATTTCACCTCTGTCCTAGTGTGATTTTCACCGTGATGGGAGATATTTAGCCTTTGTCAGGCTCACATTTCAATTGCAAGTTTAATTATATATGGTTCTATGTAATTTGTTGGAATTCCTATATGTATTCTCAGGCATGCATGACACGGGTCAGGAAAACAAGATTTATAGGAGGTATTGTTACGGTTTTGTCTTCCCTCAACCCTTCCATGACTGGCTGGAATTTTATTACTCTCTCCATGACGAGTGTCAGGATAGAGTTGGATAAAGAAGAGGGGTTCCATGAGATCATTATGGCCTCAGAGCTAACAAATAAGTTGTTAGACTCTACACAAGCCTTGCTTTACCATCAATAAACTGGAAATCTTAATAGAGTGCCAGTGGTGCTCTTTCAAATCCTTTTTGGAGGATACAATTCTAGAGCATCACTCAACCACAGAGTCCTCGGTGGCTAAAATAAATTTTGAGGTCAAGCAGGTCACTGAGTGGGTGGTAGTTTAGGAGATATCTAATGTGCAAAGGGATGTTGAGGAAAGTGGCATTCTAGAGCATCACTCAACCACGAAGTCCTTGTTGGCTCAAATAAATTTTGAGGTCAAGCGGGTCACTAAGTGGGTGGTGGTTTAGGAGGTATCTAACATGAAAAGGGATCTTGAGGAAGGTGGCATTGCTAGTGCCTGCATTATGCATAGAAGGACTCATCGACCTTGCAACATGGAAGATATTGAACGTGACCCATGGTGATGGTTTTTTCTAGTCTTGAAAATAGTTATTCTAAAATTGGTATCATTTTTCTTTTGTTATGTAATCCCCAATTATAATAGCATGCAAGTTCTACTTTCTATTAGACTATTTTTATAAAATATATGGGAATATCAATTTTGTTTAAGGAGCATGGTGTGTAATGGTGATAGTAAACACTTTGTTTACTCATTCGAAAATCTCCCTATTGTGGACGACTAGAGATGTAAGAGTTTTGATGTAAGGGGGCTGGCCCTAAAAGAAGAATTTTATTAATATAAAATTTGTATATGTTCCATTTAAAATAAAAAAAAAGGGTCAAACATACATTCATTAAAAATCATAGCTCATTTCATAGTGAAATAATTAAATTGAAAAATAAAAAAGGTATAATTAACTTTGAGAAATAATTCAATCTTCTATCTAAATACTACTAAAAGTATCTTGTGAATATCCCATAGAGGTTAAATGTGTAATAGCCATTTATTAATTATTGATAATTAAAATTAAACATTGGATTATACATTTTGGAGTTTTTGGCAAAACAATTTTTGATCAAATAATGATATTTTGTTATCTTAAATGTGCTTTTGATTTATATATGGATTCAACACCTTGAAAAACCCCTAAGAAACTTGAATTGTGGAGAGTTCACAACTCAAACTTGTGATTCCACCAAATACTTACGAGAGAAAATTCAATTGTAAAATATGCCTATAAAAGCTCAAAAGTATCATAGCTTGTAGGCTATGAGGTGGAAACCCTATTCCAAAATAGACCCATTAAGTGTGTAATATGCTTGATTACGGTCAACTATTTTTAATATTAATTGATCATGCTTGATTATATTGATTTTTATTAACTATTTATTTTTGTTAAGTATGTTTGATTATAGTTGAATTAGTTTCATTGTCGTTAACTTTAGTTAGTCTTAATTATGGTTATTCATGATTGAAAATACCACGATTAACTATGTTTTATTATGATTATTTATGTTTGACGATGCTTATTCATGATTTTCCATGATTAGATGTGGTGTTCATAAATTGCAATATAAAATAAAAAAAAATAATAATTGCACCGAGAGGCTCTCTAACCCACTTGTTGTGACGTCTTCTCTTATTAAACATTTGGATTCAGTGATAGTACATAAAAATTATAATAAAATAAATAAATAATTATAATTAACAATTAATTTTTATTAATAATTAATTATAATTAATAATTAAATTAGCTTAAATCCATCTTAACTCCTTGGATCTACCAAGTGTTGAGAGGGATCAAATGTCTTGAGGTGCAAACCTCTTTCAGAGTGAAAAGAGATTTGATCCCTCTAGGCTCTTGGTAAATCAGAATTAAGATAAATATAAGATGGTAATTAATATAATGCAGTCTAAATTAAGAAGTAATAAAATAATAAATCAATTCAATTAATTTATTATATTGTAATTTTTTATAATTAATAAAATGTAAAAACTCATAGCATGCACATTATGTTAAAATAAATAAAAGAATGATTATTCATATTTTTAATCATGATAATTGAAAACATATAATTAATAAACATATAAAAACTAAAGTCTTCTTTAACAAGGTGACAATTTTGCCCGGACAACGAATTTTCGGTAGGAATTCTACTATTTTTTTCAAGGAATCTAATAGTGATAGTCTTTGAATCATTTTTTGATGGAGCAAATGGATTCAACACCATCAAGAACCCTTGGTGCATCAAATTTGTGAAGCTCGACAACTATAACTTAAATGAATTTCCATTGTTATCGCCTTCTTAAACTACTCTTAAAAACTAGTGATAGCTAACCATGTTTTGCCATGGTAGACTATGGTTGATCATGATTATCATTATCGGACATGTTTGATTACTATGGTTTATGGTTGACAGTATTTTACCATGGTTGATTAAAGTCAACTATTTAGACCATGGTTTACCATGATTAACCATGTTTATTATGGTTAGTTATATTTGATCATGCTTAATCAAAATTGACTATTATTAAATGTAGTATCGATAAAATGAAGTACGAGATAAAAAAAAATAATAATAATAAAACATAAGGTAGACGGAATCAAAAAATAATATCAGTTTATCAGATTCTAAATTTATTTTTATTAATAAAATTAAAAAATTTATAAAATGCATGAAAGGCTCATTCTACCGCCCAATATGATGTGTAAGCCTGAGAGGCTCATTCTACCTCCCAGTATGATGTGTAAGCCTGAGAGGCTCATTCTACAGCCCAGCCCAGTATGATGTGTAAGAATGTGCGTTCATCAACAAAGTTGAAATTTTTCGCATGTCGGCCAAAATAAAAATAAAAATATAAAAATCTAAAAAAAAAACTATACAAAACATTTAAATAATGTTGCCTTATAAAAAAATTGCACGTGAAGAAATTGCCCAGTATGATGTGTAAGCATGTGTGTTCGTCATCAAAGTTGAAATTTTTCTTATGTCAGCCAAAAAAAAAACAATTACAAAACAAAACAAAAAACTATACAAACATTTAAATAATGTTGTCTTATAAAAAAAATGAACGTGAAGAAATTAGATCTCTCTTACTCATATTAGATCTGTATGTAAGATAGATCTATGTTGGTAACTAATGGGTAACTCCTAGATATAGACGTAGATGCAGGGAAGACCACCAATAAATATCCAATTCAAATCCCTGCATGGAAATTCATATATCATTTTAAAACAAAACTTACCATAATTACTCATTCTTTTAATAGCCTAGACTTAACCAAACTAAAATGAAATGTGCTCAGGAAAAAAGGATTTCGACTCACTCAGGCTAAAAAGAAAAATGTTTTAACAATGATTATACTTTAGCTCAAAAAAATATGTTTTAACAATAATAATATATAATATGAGAAACCCTCAGAGCTTACTTATGGACTAGGTTGAGTTCCTTAAGTAATAAGGAAGGCTTGCGATTATAAAATCTTATATAATATGTTACCTTATAATATATGAAGTAGGGTAGAGAGTCATTAGTGTTTTTGTGTGCCTATGAAGTAGGGTAGAGAGTCATTAAACACAATGGACAAGCAAAATGCAACTAAGGGAAAGGAATACTTGCGTTGCAGCTTATCCTCAAACAAAGTGATGACCCCATATAGTTTGTGTTGTTAACGTAACTGATAAGCATTAGAATATTTGGGAATGTTATGTTGATTGGATGGTGAATAATAGTTAAAGTTTAAGGATGTATAATTTTTTGAAGCCTACAATTATTTTATCATTATCATTGAAAAGTTATGTTATAACATTAAGGATATTCAGTAATGGCCATATTCGAGAGGTCTGACACCTGACTAGCTTGTGGTGTTGTGTTTGAGGAAGTCGTCCACCAAGATCAAGATCTTGCTAATGTTACTTCCAATTTTGGGTTTGGTGCCTTTGATCGTTTTTTGAATTACGATGTTTTTTATTGGGGGAATAGTTTTCGTTCTTATTGTGTTATAAAAAGCATTTAAAATACTAATATTTGTAATTATTTGAATTTTAGTTAAAATTTTATTGATTATTATATTTAGTACGTTAGAGGAGTGTTTAATTTAGAATAAAAATTTCAAAATCACTATTCAATAGGAGTGTTAATAGGTTTGTGCCTCTTTTATAAAGAAATATTTGAACTCGGAAGGGTCACCATCCAACTGATGGAGATGCAAATGTTGTTTTTAATGTTACTTGCGACTATCCTAGTGTGGCTTCCCTTATTTGTGGAGGCATTTTTAATGGTGCCTTATATTTTACCAATTTTATTGGTAACGATTTTGAATTTCTTGCTAAGAACTCATCCTTAGACTTGTAACCGTTAACTATTTATAAGTCTCTGTGGTCATCTTTTGGGATATCTATAAGTTTGAGTTTTGCCATGAATATTACTATTAGGAGGAATCAAAATGGTTGTGGAAGGCTAAAACATGGAACTTTATCGAAGATATCGATTTCCATGATGTTTCTATTATGGAAGTCATTGATTCTTGGGCTCTTAGAGGGGATATGCATGACACACTGCATTCCTGATTAAGATTATCTCTCTAATCTGTGGGGTTTGGGGGATTCCTCTAAAATAAATTCCCCAAAAATCCTTATCAAGTCAAAAATCTGGACGATTATCCTGATACAAGAAATTATGGTTTTGGGGGTCAAGGCCAAGACATATTTTTTATCTATATGCCCTAGATGGTTTATTATTTCAACTGACTCTACCGGGATATCGGGTGGTATGGTGGCTATGTGGGATGCTTCTTTTGTTAATGTATATTTTTACAAACACTTTGCAGGTATCTTATTGTTAGGCTTTGTGCATGGATCACCTCAACATATTCACATTCTCAACTTATATGCTCCATAATGTGCTAGAAGGGAATTCTCGTTGTGAATGGATGTATGTGGTATCATGAATATGGACTCTTTGATCATGGTCGGGGATATGAACCTTACGGTTTTGAGGGAATAATGTTGGGGATCTCTCTACAAATTGGACCCCATGAGAACTTTTTTTTTCAGAATTATTTGCACAAAATAATTTGGTGGATATATGCCCACTTCCCATCTCACCTACCTTGAAGAACGGTAGGGTGAACCCAGATAAAATTGCTACGAGATTGGATTGTTTCCTTATCCACGACAATTTGGTTGAGCAATTGGGGATGATGAGATCCTAGGTCTCTCCAACAATTACATTGGACCATGCCCCAATTACTCTTTAATGGCAGGGGGACAAGGTTTGGAAAGGGATACCATTCAAATTCAACCACACATGGTTGGAGGGTCCATATCTTTATAAACTTATATGAAATACTTGGTATGAATATCTAGTGTCTCCTAATCGGTCCGTGACAAAGGTGGTCTACTAAAAAATAATGGAATTAAAATAGGTGTCCCAAAAATAGGCTAGCCAGAAAAAGACAATGAACAAAGAGGAACTACATGGGATCGATGTGAAGATGGGTCACCTAAATAACCCAACATCCCAAACCCTTTTACCTTTAGCACAACAATAAAGACTTTTGTGCTAGAATATCATAAAAGGCACATATTGCATATATAGGAGAATGAATGGTGACTAAAAAGTTGTGTGATATCAATTGCGAGTGGGGATAATCATACCATATTTTTTCAAAAATACACATCTTTCATAAGGAAAACTAACACCATTTTGGATATTGAATATGGATTGGGTATAAAAGCTTCAAAAATAGGGGATATTGACATGATGGAAATCGAATACATTGGGTATTTCTTTAAGGCTAGGGATTGCATCGATATTGATAACCAACTAACATATTCTAGTTCCTGTCCTCAAATGTTCTATGAGGAGGATGACCAGGAGGTTGTGGGGCTTCTTTCATTGGAGGAGATCCTCTCAATGCTCAAATCCTTTTATAGGGACAAATTTCTTAGTCTTGATGGGTGGATCATTAAGATATTTACACATTTCCATGAGATCATGGGAACTAACTAACATGGTGGAGGAATCACTACATATCCTGAAAGTCACAGGCGCAATTAACATGGCTTCATTGCGTTGATTCCTAAATCTTCCAATCCTAAGACTTTCCATGATTATAGGAACATATCACTATGTAATATTGTTTACAAATTGATATCAAATATCTTTGCAAATTGCATGAAGGTGCACCTCTCGTCTCATATATCCACTAGACAATTCAGTTTCTTAAAGAATCGATAAATTCAGGATGTGGTGGCCCTCGCTCAAGAATGATTATACTTTGTGAAAACTCGTAGGAAATACGCCATCATATTAAAGTTGGATCTTCATCGTGCATATGATTGCATGGATTAAATGTTCCTCAGGTTGATTCTACACAAGATAGGACTCTCTATGGGGGTCGATGAATGTGTAAGGACATGTGTATCTTCTATTAGCTATGTAGTCTTAATAAATGGTGTTCCATCTGGTTTCTTTTGTGCATTTAGGGGCATTAAACATGGATGTTCACTATTGATCTAGCTGGATGTTGGTGGCCACCCACCTGTCCCAATTGGAGCCCCACAACTGTCTCTTTCATATTTTCAGTTTCCGTAATTGTAGCACAATTTACTATTTTTAGCAGTTTTTTGGGTCCTGGACTTTTGGAGCATTTTTGAGGCCCTAAACGACGTTTTTTAGGAAATCTGGGAGCAGCATGGGTCCATGGATTGATGTTTCTCTTCCAAAAGTTGTAGTGCTTGGATATATCTTTCTAACGAGCTATTGTATGCATCAAACGAAGATCAGGTGCCAAAGTTACAACCCCGGGAAGTTGATGTACCAACTTACCCAAAACAGGGCCCACAATTTGGCATTTCCTCTTCTAGGGTTAGTTTTTGGGATGTTAAGGGTTTTCCATTGTTTCTCAACAACAAATAGGCCTTTGAGCCTCATTGTAACATAGTTCAGAGGCATGTAGCTGCCACATCTCTTCTTAGAGATAAGCTACGATCGCCCTTGCTGGTTTATTTCCATTTCTATTTGTAAGCATATTTCAGTATTTTACAGTAATGAAATGAAGTATTATTTCCACTGCATCTCTATTTTTATTGTTATCTCTATAATTTATTGCATTCCTATTTAAATCTAGAGCAGTGGTATCAGAGTGATCTTCTTTTTCTCTATTTTTCTTTGCATGTCCCCAACGAGGTCGGGATATAAGGAGTTAGGGCTTGAACTGGTCGAACCTTTACAAGACCAGCCTTGCAAATCCTGACAGCCTCACATGATGGATGAGAAGAAAGACGAGGGGGTAGGAGATCCTATCAAAATCTTGCTCGAAGAAGCCCTCGAGCGACAAAGGAATGCGATGATGGACAGTTTTGCCCAGATCCTTTAGTGGCTACCCAAAGGCAATGCATTGGCTTCCAACAGCTACTCTGGAAATGCCACAACCTTTAAGGTACAAGTAAATTTTGAAATCCCCATCTTTGAGGGTCAAATAGATGCAGATGTCGTAGATAAATGGTTAAATCTGCTAGATGGGTATTTTTCTTTTCATGATTTTTCCAGTTGCGAAAAGATTATTTTCACTCTTCTCAAAGCAACCCCGCACGTCAAGGACTGGTGGGAAACCTACTATGAGCATAAGGATGAAAGTACGGACTCACTGTTTTTAGATGTACCCACTTGGGATTCCTTCAGGGATGCCATCAAGGAGCAGTACTACCCTGTCAAAAGCTACGAGGACAAATACATAAAGTGGACCATGCTGCGGCAAGGAAGGGACCAAGATGTGCCGGAGTTCACAAACATTTTTCATACCCTTCGCACATAGTTGGGTATCAAGGAATCTGAGCTACATTTGGTACTCAAATATTGCGGCTGCCTACACAGATACATTTAGGAAGAGATGGAGTTCCTGAACATCTCCTCGCTCGGCACGGTGTACTGATACGTTGTCAAAATTGAGTAGAAGTTGAAACAAAAGAAGCGAGACTTTGGATCTGCAAATTCGAAGACCAAAGGACAAAGCCAAGGGTGATGCAAGACAATCCATCGAAGCCGCAAGAAAAGAACAACACCACGAAGTCGAAGAAGGACACAGGAAAGCGGTGTGAGTTCCACAAGAGTCCCACTAATAACACAAGTGAGTGTCGGACCAAGCAGTCGTTGGTGGTCGAGTTGAAGGCTTCAGAATTAGATGCATGTTCCCACCCTGAGTCAAAACCCAACAAGAGGAATGGCAAAGGGAAGTAGACCACTAATGTAGAGCCCAGTGTCACTTTTGCCACCATCAAGATCCAGAAGAATGAGCCCAAAGACCCAGAGGAGGGGGAGCGTATTTTCCACTCACAGATGTGGGTGAAGGGTTCGCCACTGCAATTCATTGTCAATAATGGTAGCCAAAAGAACCTCATTTCAGCAGAGGTCATGAAGCAGTTGGGCCTACCGACTACACCACACCTGCAGCCGTACAGTATCGGGTGGCTTCACCAAGGACGAGATCTCTGAGTTCGCCAGCAGTGCCACCTTCCCTATAGCATCAAGCCCTTTACAGGTGAGATATTATGTGATGTTGCACCTCTTGATGTTTGTGATGTACTATTAGGCCAACCATACTTGTGGAGGCGACATGTTGTGTATGATTCAAAGCCTCGTGCTGTCATTATTTCTTTTTGTAATTCATTATACAGGATACCGTAGGTAGCCCCACCTACCGCCACCTCTTTGATCACTGCCAAGAAAGGCAACAAGATCATCTCCTAGACTAAGGAATTCATTTTCTGTCTGGTTCGCTCCCAAAGTAAGGGGAAGATCATCACCACATCCATGACCCCCATGAAGGGTTCCTCCACATAGCAGCAGTAGTGGAGGGATACGGTCATGGAAGAACATAGGAACAACTTCTCCTCACCCATAGGGGTACCACACAAGCTTCAGGTGGGCAGCAAAGTCTAGTTGCATCTGCAGAAAGAACGCCTTACAAGAGCCCATTAGAAGCTCTGGCCATGTCGACATGGTCCTTACACCATTACCAAGGCTGTGGGAAATAATGCTTTGGAGCACAGCATTCCTCCATTCCTTCGCCTGCACCAAGTGTTCAATGTGTACCGCCCTTGACCATGCTTCCCACAATTACTGGACACATCTGAGATTGCATAACAGCTCACCAAGAACCAAGTTCAGCAGATGGAGGAACTCAACGCAATGGGGACCATTGCTTCTTAAGGGGGGAGGAATGATCCATGTGGATGTTGGTGGACACCCACCTATCCCACTTGGACCCCCACAACTGTCTCTTTCAGATTTTTAGTTTCTATAATTGTAGCACAATTTACTATTTTTAGCAGTTTTTCGGGTCTTGAACTTCCGGAGCCGTTTTGAGGCCCTAAACGACGTTTTTTGGGGAATCTGGGAGCAACATGTGTCGAGGACCTGATGTTATTCTTCCCAAAGTTGTAGTGCTTGGATAGATCTTTCTAAAAAGCTATTGTACGTGTCAAACAAAGATCGGGTGCCAAAGTTACAACCCCGGGAAGTTGATGTAGCAAATTACCCAAAACAGGGCCCACAATTTGGCATTTCATCTTCTAGGGTTAGATTTTGGGATGTTAATGGTTTTCCATTGTTTCTCAACAATAAATAGGCCTTTGAGCCTCATTGTAACATAGTTCAGAGGCATGTAGCTGCCACATCTCTTCTCAGAGATAAGCTACCATTTCCCTAGCTAGTTTATTTCCATTTCTATTTTTAAGAAGATTTCAATATTTTACAGTAATGAAATGAAGTATTATTTCCACTGCATCTCTATGTTTATGGTTATCTATGTAATTTGTTGTGTTCCTATTTAAATTCGGATCAGCTATCCCCATTGTTGCTTTTATTGGTCATAGATGGTCTTAGTAGGCGGATCATGTAGGAAAAATCTTAAGGAGAATTTACAAGGCTACAACTCACTCGACAGGTATCTATCACACACCTTATGTTTGTTGACTATGTTCTACTTTTTGGACAGGCTTTTGTAAATCAATGGTTTCTTCTTTAACGCATCATATTGACTTTTGAAGACACCTCTAGATTATACATGAACAAAACAAAGTCCATGCTTATATATACTTCATCCAAGCTAGACCATATCTTAGAGATTGCAGACATTTTCAGAGTTTCTTCCTCTCCAATGGAGTTTGGGTTCTCATATTTGGGATCCAATATGAGACTAAATATATATCTCTTAGCAGGATCGCAGTGGATCATTGATAAATTTGTGTGTAGATTATCCAATTGGTCTCATAGATGGTTGTCCCTCGGCGGTATTTTAATCCTAGCCCAGTTGGTCTTGTGGAATATATTAGTGTATTGGATGCACTTATATAGGCTCTCTAGAGAGATAATCAAGACAATAAATGTAATAATTTTCCAACTTCATATGGCCTAACACAAAGGACAACCGAAA
>APFE030825123.1:35823-48683 GCA_000404065.3 Pinus taeda | reverse complement strand
TAATCAATGAATAGATAAATTAAGGTTCAGAATTAAAATAATTAAAATCCTGAGCTAATTTTGAATAATTAAATTAAATATGAAAAAGAAAAAGGAAAATTTTTGAAATCAAGTGTCGGCCCTTATATAAAATTAGGGTTCTTGGTTTATTTATATCCAGGTTCATGTCTCCTTCTCTCAATAATCTTTCATTCATTTTCTATCTTTCTGATTTGTCCTGATGATGGACCCCCTTTGGGGTTTGAAACATCGACACAATGAACAAAAAACTGTGGACAATCCGGATCATACCACTGCAATCCATATCTTGTTGAGAGGGGGTGTTGAAAATGCAACAAGATGATGGATCTTAGTGAAAAGAAGTCGCCTTCACTAAGTGGGCCCGCAGGCTATTTTTGGCGCAAAGTCTATTTTTACACATATGGATCATTGTCTATGAGTTGCAGGATGCTATTTGTGGATGATTGGTCAAATTGGTAAAAATATATGGACCTCTATTTTTAGACATATGGGCCGAGTCTATTTTTAGACTGCCAGGCTAAAAATAGAACAGTCGAATATTTTTAGCTCTTAATAATATTTGGACTATAAACATTATCTTATTCTCTTGGAGCACTTCAGTTCGAGCTACGGATGTGGCGCATGCAACTTCCAGAAGGAAATACGCTTTTCTTATGGGTTAGTTGAGGTATTTCATGAAGGACTTCAGTTAGAATTCAAGTGATTGAGTTTGGTGGAGTTGAATGAGGAGTTGATGGAGTTGTGTTCAGTTTGACTTAGTTGAACTAGTTGTATTTAGTCTAACTAACAAATACACTAGTGTTGAGTGGATGTGAATTAGTTATTAATTAATTTACTAATTATTAACTCATAAATCAACTGAGGAATACCTCGGTTAACTTAGTGCATGGAAAGTTCAGTGGAGACAAGTATTAGAGGTGAGTGAAAGGGTAAGACAACTGTCAGTTGTGACTATGGTTGTGCATGTGATTTGCACAATCAATGGATTGAGTATTGCCAATGAGGATTGCGTAGTGTTACACAAGGGAAATACGAGTTTGGTTCATCCATTCTCATCTATTCTCATCAGTATTCTCAACAGGTATTGTGTAGTGGAGGCAGGCAAGCAACAGAGGAGATTTGAGCCAATGATTGATTCAGATCTGAGCTAGTTTGTGTGTAACAGGTGGAGATAGTACTGAGTACTTGCGAGGAGTATTGTACTATGTATTGTTACATGTTCTCAATCAATATAATATATAGATATTTGGGGGTTTTCAGCTGCATGCTTTCCCCGTAATATATTGTGTTGATATGTGTGATTGATGCTTCAATATGTGCATGCGATTGTTTCTTAATTCTGCAAAATTTATGATCAACGTACAGGAGGTTATGTATTATGAATGATTCCACAAATAGTGTATAATCAGGATAATCTCTGTGAATAAGTGTCATATTATTCAAAATTTCTACAGATAAGAGCCTTCTTTTTGTTGCGTATTTGGCTTCTCTTGACTACGTCTTTATGCCTCTCTTGACTGCATCTTAGGCCTCTCTCTAGACTACGTCATAGGGCTCTCTCTTATTGTGGCTAAGCCTCCTTTTGACTATAGTTAGGGCTACCTTTCACTGCAGCTAGGGCTTCCTTTTCGACTGTGACTAGAGCTCCTTCAAGACTGCGTCTAGGTCTCCCTTCATGATTGCAGCTAGGGCTCCTTTGTGACCGCAACTAGGGCTTGCACTATTGCAGCTTTCTAGCCTCGTGCAACCTAGGGACTCCTGCACTATAGCACGCTTTGCTGCTTCATCCACATCCATCTCTATCCATATCTACTAGTCCTGATACTCTCTTTTCGGGGCTCCCATAGCCCGGTATAATCCAAGAGGTTGGGTACCTCAAGTACCAGCCCCTCATCGCTTGTAGTCCTCCTAAGTACAACTCGATGTCTCCCCATCTCTTCTCCAGATGTACATGAGCACTCCTTGTAGTCCCTAGCATCCCCTGGGACACTACGACATGAGCACTATTGCATTAACTATGCTAAAAGGTCACTTTCTTGTTAAGTTGACCATGAATATCTTTTCTACAAAGCAATATTTAGCTTTATTTATGTTAGTGGTTTGATAAGAACATTTCTACATTCTCTTCACTGAATTTCTTAAAGTTTTTACATTTATGCTTTTTGACAAAATAGGGCTAGCATTTTACCCTAGCTAAGTAAGGATTCTTTAAATAACCTTCTAGTTTGGTTCCTTTTTGTTCCATCTAAGCTTGGAAAAGTGTCATGAATTTACATTGAACAATGTGAGAATCTAGTCTTCTCTAGAAACAATCAAGCCAACTTTTTCATTTTGCAAATTACCTACCATTTCTGGACATATTCTTTGAACTTTCTATGCTGAAGGTGTTGGATTTAGGTAAGTGATACAGAATACACACCTACAATTCTATTGTTCACCTATTAGACCAGTGAAAAGTATAGGAAAAATTGGAAGGGGTGGACATGAATGTTCCAACGATACTCTTATTGGCCTGCAATACATATATTCATAACACATAGCTACAATACTATTGTTCACCTATTCTGCTAGTGCATATTGTAGGAAAACTGTTAATGTTGGACTTCATTATCTCAAGTTCACACACCAATGCTAAAGATGCAACGTATTGTGTGCATCCTTAGATATGTTTGACATTGCAAGCTAACTATTTAAATAAATGCATGTATAAAACTTCTATATTAGAAAAATAACCATCAATATTTTTTTCTAGCATTTTGGGCTGAATTCACAATAGTATGCTAAAAAGTGTCATTTCAATGTATGGATATTAGGATATATAAATGTGAGATATATACTCTACATCTTTGGGTTATCTCCTTTTCAAATCTGAGTTTTGTTAGGCTACATGTTAATTGTTTGAACTTTGAACTTTGAATAAATTCCTGAATGGACTTTGTAAATACTCGAATGAGTGGACTTCATAAGGCAGTGGTACAATAAAGTGTGTTATTTCAAAGTTTTGACATCAATATTTTCAAAAAATACAATGTCCTCAATAAATACTTATATGTACAGATACTTATGTTTAGGATTATGTATGTGTTGGAGAGGTTCCTTTATGTTTTACTATAATCTTGATGCTGAGAAGGTTTAGTTGAGGTATCCTATAGTTTGTTTCAATTTGTGGATATTTTTTTTCCTCTTATTTTTTTACAAGGATGTAGATTTGATTTTCATGTTGATGGTTTTTGCATGTATCTTATCTAGCCACAAATGTTGGTAATGGAGCAGATCTTGAGAAGTAGTCATGGAAACATACTATCAGAGGTTAATGTTACAATACCAATTCCACTTGGTATCAATTTTTTTTTAATGGTAAGTGGCATAAAGAAGAGTTATTTAATGACAGGGTTGAAAGGGAAACCTCATGTCTTAGTTTTAAGTCATATATTTGCGTTTCTTAGCTCTAATTCATCTATTTTTGAGCTTTACCAGATTAATTATTTCACTAATCCAATATGCATGGATTGTATTTCTCACCCGATGTTAGTTACTTGACATGGTTGATATAACGTTCAATTCTAGGCCACTTTTATTTTAAGTCATAGATTTTATTGATTAAAAGGATGTTCATATTTTGATTGGTTTACTTGGAGCTTGATTTTAAAAAAAAATTCTAAATTCCACATGGATGTTATTTTTCCAGGGTGAGCTCTTTGCATTAGTAAGGTCAGATGAGTCCTAGAACATAGGTATACAACAAGAACATCTTTGGCCTTTGTTGTGTATCTGTTATTCTTTATATCATTGATGGACGGTTATTGATTATATAAAACAGAGGATGGGAAGGTCTTGCCAATTCTCTTGACAAAACAAAATAAAATTGAGTGGTAGAATTGTGTTTTAAAGGGTGAGCCAGAAATCAGTGCTTGAAAGGTAGAACTTGAGAATGGCAAGCTATCTGATCTGGATCTAGAGACGCAACAGACCATGGAAAAAAAATGATGGTATTGCCGAGTCTTCCCAGAAAATAAGCTCTAATTGTTGGACCACTGCCCAAATTTCAGTTATCTGCAATGGAAATAGTGACTCTAGCTTTATTTGTATGAATAATGACTTTGGCCATTGTCCTATTCATTTCCTATGAATGATTTTGATTTTCAAACTCCAACTAGTTTGTTGTGAAAATAAGTAAAGCTTTGATGACAAACTTATAGTTTTCAATTCTCTTTTCTAAATCTATTTTCTTGAGAAAATTTGTCTTTCTACTTTAGGTATTGTAGATTGCTACTGTGTGACATATGCTATGATATAATTGCCTGGATAAATAGACAGAAGTGTTGTACAACATAGTCTTTTTTAAATATAAAGAAACAATATTTCCAAATACAAAGTTTATTAATTAAGAACATCTTTTACACTTCTTTGCTAAGTTATGATTATATTTCGGTAGGGGATTTTGTGTATGATGATATTGTGTTGTCTCTTTGGTTTTTGTTAGGTAACAATGGTTAATAAGGAATGTCTTCTTGAGCAGCATACACACATCTTATTCTACTATCAATAGGAAACTCCATAGTTTTCAGACATGGCAACAAAAACGCAAATGTTAGTGGGATATCCAAAGTTTGTGTTGGATGAATTTAATACTAGTGATGATTTTTATTCCTTGTCAGATAAAGAATGTCATGAGTCAAATTCAAATAAACAGAATAAGCTCAAGAATGAAGGTGAAGATATTGCTTTCTGTCCAAGTCAATTTCTTTTATTTGTTGGTTGTTGTCATGTTTTGAGTGTGGACTTATGAAATTCCAAATTGCATGTTGGTGTATGTAAAGGGGATATATATATATATATATATGTCGTTCATGGTTTCCAGAGATCCATGTTAGATTTGCACAGAAGTTTAGATATCATTCAGAAATCTAAACACCAAACAACAACAACATTGAGATTTTTTTTTCACTCAACCTATAACATATTGCATCTGTGTTCATCAATATTCTTCTTCCATATGTTATCAACTTATGACATTTCCTTTGCAATATTTGGTGCATTTTCTAGTTATAGGTCATTTATAGATTATAAATGTTTTGAGACTTTCACTTCTAATTGAGTATTCAACTGAACATATTGATTCTCTTATACATAATTATTTTTCCCTCCACCCACTTTTCATAAATTCCATAACCATTAGGTAGGGACCTATAGCTTTGATGTTGCTTTGCTTGTTTAGTAAAATATTGTCAAGACTTTAATTTATTGAAAGTTGTAGAATTTACAATTTATGAAGTTTCAAAGTCTAACTTTAAAAGTCTAATTCTTTAAAGGGTGTTAGCTTAGTGGAAGAGCACTTGCTTTACAAGCAAGAGGTTGGTGGTTCGATTCCATCGTGCCCTGACATGACCCATATGGAATGAGCTTTTAACCATCACCAATGAGCTTTGGTGACATTTTTCAACCATCACCAAAATATGAAATGGTGACAGTCAACAAATGCCACCATATATATGCATCAATAGTGACGAACCTCAAAGGTCTATAACCATAAATCGTTGTTGTTGATATGAAATGGTGACGGTCGATGTCCGTCATGATAGTCATTATTCGTGAAAGACCTTGAATGTCACCACAACACCACCACTTCACCATATATGTGCACTAATAGTGACAGCCATGAAATATCCATCATAATAAATCATTGTTGTTCATATGAAATGGTGACAGTCACTATTCATCATTATAATCAACATTCGTGATGGACCTTTAATGTCACCATAACACCTATACTTTTGGCGATGCCACCTTTGGTGACATTCAGTTTTTTGTGACAGAGGCTATGGTCCATCATCATTACTCATATGAAATGGTGACGGTCATTATCTGTCATTATAAATCATTATTGGTGACGGACTTTGACTATGACTACAACACCTATACTTTTGTTGACGCCACCTTTGGTGACGTTCAGTTTTTTGCTCATATGAAATGGTGACAATCACTATCCATCATTATAAATCATTATTAGTACAGAATTTGAATGTCACTACAACACCTATACTTTTGGCAATGACACTTTTGGTGATGAAGGCTCTTTTGACCATCACCAATGAGCTTATGGTGACATTTTTCGCCCCTCATCAATGTCCTTTTTTCTTGTAGTGTTTGCTTACTTGCTTTGCTTTCACTTTCGCTTTTGCTTTTGCTTTGCTTTGATGTTTGTTAGTTCGTTTGTTTTGTTCGTAGGCTAGTCTTGCATGAAATCTTGTATGACTCTTGAAGCAAGCTAGATAAAGTACAAGAGGGCTTGCACAACTATTTCTACTTGGTTATCTATCATCTTGCCTCTGTATGATGAGCTTGTTACTTTTAGTCCATGATACGTCGGAGGAAAATATGTATTGTTCGAAGTGAACTTTGGTGTAAACACAACGCTTGCACGCTAACTAGTGTCACCTTCTCTAGTCGATTGTTTTTGGGTTAACCCTTGTCAGCTCAGCCAAGTAGAGTAAGGTAAGGGGGAAAACCTTAACAAGCACGTCAGAGATACAATAAACTACCTCTTTACTGGAATAACGTATTCTTCTCTCAATAAGTCAGGATCCCTCTTCCGCCTCTGAAATGAATAAGTGTTATGCATAGTGAAAAATGAAAAAAAAAAGATTAAAAAATCCAAAATGGAAAATGAATAAGGCGAAAGAAGAGAAAGGATTCCTATGCAGGGAGGTGATGCAAGTAACTTCATCGGGGTACTGACCAGGCTCGCTAGTAGCAGAGCCATTCTTGTGTTCCTATGTGACTCCACCGGGATACTACCTAGGCTTGCTGGAAGTGGAGTAACACCAGAGATAAAACTAAGACTCTCACCACTATACTGCTTGTGCACTTATATACCCATCAACCCCAATCAAAACAACTGTGTTGCCTTGGCTTGGAATTTGTTTCAATTGACCAAGAGTCTAGCGGATGATATATCTTACAATCAAGCTAGTGTGAAGCGAAGATGAGCTAAGAGCTAAACAATACTTCAAAGGTGTTAGCCTTGCTTTTCATGAAAAAGGTCCATTTAGAGAGCTGGAGTTCTACCAGTGTGTCGCCAAGTGTTGTAGTGCTACAACCAGCATCCAAAATTTTTCCTTAGCTTGTTTTGGAGCCTCCCTACCAAGCTTACACAACAATTTGTCTTGCTTCATCAAGTACTCAAGCTTTAAGTGCTTTCCTCGCACAAAGGCAGCTTGTTGATCACAGTTGATCCATCCCCCTCACAGGCTTCTCACCTGGACTTGGTCAAATTGTAGGTTGAGCAACTTCCCCTTGAAAATTTCACATTTCTGGAGGGAAACCAACCTTCCATCCAGAAATTGTGCAATCCTCTCTAACAGCCTACTGGGTCCAGGATTTCACAATCCTGCCATCCAACCCTTCCAGCAGGATTTGCGCAAATTTTCTCAATAGCAGGTTGTTTAGCCCAGGGTTTGCACAAATATGGGCAGTCGTCAGCTACTCTTCCTAGAAATTGAAAAAATCTCTTAGGAAACCAACCCAATGCCTAGCCAGAAATGCACATTTTTATCTAGTAGTCAAGAAGTCTCTTGCATGTGCAGCTAAGTTGACCAGCTCCCTCCGCGACTGAGTAAAATAGAATTGCATGCATGGGTTGTTTCTCCCAAGGAAGCATGCAAAGGAATCCATTATTTCAGAGATCTATGTTTAGAAATTGGAGGTTACATGCAAGGAGCCATTTTGAAACCTTCCACCAAGTGTCGCTTCCCCTAGATTCATGGCATGCGCGTCAGAACCTCAGTGTTACCAAAATGCATCAACCGAACGATACAAAGCTCATTGCTCACATCAACCTTGTAGATCTGACATCCCACATCACATCTATGAGAAGTCAGCACACTTATCTCATCTATTTTTGGGTAAGCTCGCTTCCCATGCCTTGTGCTGCATTTTTGTTGCTTTTTGTTTTTTCGCTTGTGGGAGTACTGTTTTCTTGATTTCTTTGAGCATTTGCTATCATTTACATGTATACTAGCTTGTCCTAGCTCTGTTTCCATTTTCGTTGCTATCTCACTACTATCGCATGCATGAAACTAGTGAATGCAAGAGGAAGGTTGTTGACAACACAGAGGTAGAACAAAGTTGCAAGATCAAGCAAATCCACTAATAATGAAAGCAACTTTAGAGACTCAGGCTATGAAGTGACCACGTGACATGAAGATTGCGTGAAGGCAGAAGATGGAACAAAGAGGGAGTTTCACGTGTTGAAGCAACAACTCAGGAAGAACATGAAGCTGAACAAACAAACGAATGAGTTGCAACAGGAACACGAACATCAGTGGGTACAACATGCACTCACGGATGAAACTGCACCCATACAAGTTAAGGATCCATCCCAACCGCTGACACAGAGTAGACATGGTGAGCAGTGTTTGTTAGCCCCCTAAGTTTCTCCCTTTTGACCATTTTTTCGTTCCTAAATCATGACCATTTACCGTTGTTTTATCTCTCTTATACACCCTCATCTTGCACTAGTCCAAGAATGATGACATATTTCGCATGAACTTTATATTTCATATTTTTAACTTAACTTAGCATTAATTAATTATTATTATGTGATTTCTTGCTTATAATCACTCTTGTAACTTATCAATATCTCCAATGTTGTTTGATAGTCAAGTGCTTACAGTGACCGTTGATCCTAGTGCAGGATTGAATCTCGCACTGGTGTTAGCACAATGAATCTTTGCAGCAGATCTGGACCTCCTTGATCACTGCCTTGTTTTGCGCCGCTTCAGCCACGACAAAAGGTTAGGTCTAAAGGTAGTCGAGCTCCAGCCACGACAACAAGGAAAAAAAAGGTAGCTGAGATAATTCTTGATAACGAGGAATGTAAATAGGATGAGATAATTCTTGATAAGATTGTATAGAACAGAGATATAACCAAGAAGGCGGTAACAAGCTTGTATTATTTTGTTATCGCCCAAATCTGGGCTAGACTATGTAATCACACATGTATTTGCCTCTATGAATTAATAAGAAGGGAGCTCCGCCTTATGTTTTCATGAATTGTATTTTTGTTTGAAAGTTGATGAATTGATAAAGTGTTGAGCAACGTTTCTATTTAAAAGGGAAACACACTGGTTGGCTAGGGCCCAGCCAACCCAGCACGTTTACCCTATTTTATGTTCTTGTAGTTTATGTTTATACTGTTAAGTGTGATTTAATGTACAACACATGAATTCCTATTTGAGTGAAAGCGGATCCGCAGTGTGAAGTAGTTAGAATTTATTTTCATGCATCTGATTTTGGATTGGTTTCCCCGCCTGGTCCAAGCAGGAGAAATAAACCTGCACGAGTGCATGTTGGTGTGCTATTCATTTCCTGCAATTTTGATTTATTTGGTTTTCCCTACCTAGTCCAAGCAGGAGGAATAAACCTGCACCAGTGCACGTTGGTGTGCTATTCACTTCCTGTAGTTTTGTTTGATTTGGTTTTCCTTGGCTAGTCCAAGCAGGAGAAATAGACCTGCACCAGTGCACGTTGGTGTGCTATTCACTTTCTGCAATACTATTTGATTTTGTTTTCCGGCCTAGTCCAAGTAGGAGAAATGAACCTGCACCAGTGCACGTTGGTGTGATGTAGCAAGCCTTTTTAGTTTACATCCAGTAGTTTTCTTGCTTTCATTAAATGCTTCATGATGGGATAAATTATAAGGATTGTTTCTTTATTTCTGAACTTTGTTAAAATCAGAAACATTCATTTCTATGTGTGCAATTTGATTTCACAACACTTGCAATAGTTAAGCTCTTATTTTAAGAATTAAATACCAAGTGTAAGAAGCAATGATCTAGTGCAAGAACTAGTTTCTTGTCACGAGATCTGAGTGCTCTGAACTTGAGAAAGTTCAAGCCCTTGCATGAAGGAAAACACTTTTAGTACATACACCATTTATACCCTCTGCATAAGTTTATGTTCTTGCATTAGTGCAAGGAGACTACACCAGTGCAAGAAGGAAATCTCTATATAAGCAGGTTTGAAGGGCCCATCTGTTGAGACTGCTAAAGTGTCTATGCTAAAGAAAACACACATTCAGTAGTTAATCAATAGTTAGCTAAAGTGATTTTTCCTTTATTTTTAAATCTCTTTTGCAAATGCATTCTTTCTTGTTCCAGTCTTAGATTATTTTGATGGTTCAAGTTGCCTTTTTATTTCTTTTGTTTGATTCTGCAATCTTTCCTTTAAAGAAAGTAGGGATTGACATTAGAAATATTCATACCATCTTTGGCATTGCCTGTGCTTCGTCTCTAAGTTTACGAATCCCCCGGGTTGACAATTAAGTGTTGAGGAGTTTTCTTAAGTGCAATTTCTGCACCCAACATTTTGGCGTTGTTGCCGGGGAGGCGATTTGATTTGGTAAGAATTTTCTGATTATACTATAAAGGTAAATTTTCCCTCATTTTTGCAGTATTTTTTTGGAAAAGCGTCTTTGAAGGAATTTTACTAGTGTTGATTAATTTCTGACAACATTTTTATTAGAAATTGTTTTGCTTATTTTTCTTTCTTTTTTGAAATGAATGCCTAGAAAAGGTAGGGGTTCAAAGCCCACTAAGGGCTGAAGGAATTATGAAAACGATTCTTATATTGGGTCTCCTTTTGTGAGTAGGAAGCCCAATCCAATCCAAACCCATCACACACAAACAATCCACTTGGATTCTGGTGACACCAGCTCAGGTGTGGTTCAGTCTGTTGGGAGCAAAAGGGAAATAATGGCAGACCGTGAAGATCATGGGGAAAGGATTAATGAAAACCAGGTAAGTGCGGAACAATCCACTTTTGTGTTTCCAATTGTGGACCCCGATATTGTGGCACAGATGAAGAACATTCCACCATCAGCTCTCCCTCATTTCCATGGTAAAGTTCATAAAGATCCTGACTCTTTTCTATTCGAGTTTGATATTTTGTGTAGAAGTTATGATTATTCAACTGATGCTTAGAAGCTAAGATTATTTCCTATTACTCTCAAGGACTCAGCTCTCCGCTGGTTTATGGGGTTAGGAGGAAACACTATAGCTTCTTGGGATCAGATGAAGAGAGTGTTTTTATCTAAATATCAAGAATATTGCAAAACTCGGGACATGCAGGATGAGATTTTTACAATCATACAGGATGATGATGAAACTCTTGAAGACTATCTAGAAAGATTTCTGTATATTTTACAAAGGTCGAAACTTAAGCTTGATTCCAATACTATTAGAACCTTGTTCTTAAGAGGACTTACTGATAATGCTAGAATAATTTAAATCTGTTAGGACAAGGTGATATTTCTCAGCAAACTTTCGAACAAATATGTGAATTATGCAAGAAATTTTTAAGGAATCAGTAAAGATCCACTAGAGGAACTTGAAATAGAAATAAAAAAATTGAATCTACTGATGCAATGATTATATAATGAATACTATTACCCAACAGTTGACTCTTTAAAATTTCAACAAAAACTCGTGAAGGAACAAGAGTCATTAAGTATTTTCTATCCTAAATGTAGAGACAAACATCCTCCTAAAGAATGTCCTCTTAATTTGAAAGAAGCTAATAAGTGTGCTATTTGTGCAGAAGACCATATCATAGAAAATGTTCCTCTATACTAGGACTTAAAGCTGTATTTACAGGGGGATAGCCTAAAGCTGAATACCTGTATGCTATGGGAGCAAAAAGAATTTGGTCTTAGGTAGGTGCAGGTATGGCTCCTAAATTTTCTCCACAGTATTTTGGTTATAATTCACATGCATATTCTTATCCTAACACTAATCAGAAGTGGCAATATGGAAACTAATATCAACATGGGAAACCTTCTCAACCAAGGCAATAAGGTTGGAGAGGGCCAACTCATTCTCCATATTCCTACTAGCCACCCATGCAATCATATCCATCTGTTGAGTCTTGAAAATGTCATTCATTTCCATTACACTTTCACTATTATGTCCATTATATCACCTCCATTTCACCTCCATTTCACTACTATGTCACCACATTCATCCCACTTTCATTGTCATTGGGCTACCTTTATGTTTTTCCAATATTTATTATTTCTAAGCCTTTTAAGTGAATTTATGGTTAAACATTAGAAAATAATGTGCATATGCTTATACCTAACAAATGGGTTGAGTTTGTTGACATGTGTAGGTTGAAAGGAGACTTCTAGAAGACCCTTATGTGGCACTCTAAGGCCAAATTCGAATTTGGTTGGAAAGAATCATGGGATCATGAGGATATGTGTCACATCTCCTAATTGTATTATAACTCTAAAAGACATGTGTCTTATCAGTTCCTATTTTGATTAGGACTCTAGAGGTAGAGGGAGAAATTCATGGATTATCATTAATGAGAAGGCTCTCATCTTTTTGTATAAATAGGAGATCTCTCTCCTTCATTAGGGAGTTCTTAAGCTTAACTTATGAGAGTCTCTTTTTAGTCTCTCTTTAGTCTTCCTTTTAGCTTGTTAGTCTCAAGGCTTTTGAAAGCTTTTGTACTTTGCACTTTTGAAGAAATTGAATAAAGCTTTGATGTTCTCAACATGGAAGGAGATGTGAAGTAGATGTCATGGAGCACATTAGGATGTAAGTAGATTAGATTTCATTTTGTAAATATTGCTTTTTTCATTCATGCAATTTTAAGTATGCTTTGATTTTATAGGTAGAAGGGGGCCCCTGCCTTGTACAGTTTGAATTATTGCATTTTATTTTCTCCCGGGATTGTGTGTTGTATTTGCTTTAATATTTAATGGTAGTTGCAGTTGTCTTATTCATAGTGCTGCCCTCTTTACTCTGTTTTTCTAGAATAGTTTTAGTATAGTT
>APFE030825123.1:0-21578 GCA_000404065.3 Pinus taeda | reverse complement strand
CCAAAAAGATTAATGAAATACTAAGTGATACTTATTATTCAATTATATTTTTATAAATGGAATTATACAACTTTTCTAGATACATTATAGTTATCATATTTAGCTCCGGAACCGGGTATTTTAATCTCTTTACTCTTAAAGTCAAATATGTCTTTACTGTTAAAGTCAAATAGGTATTTTAATCTCTTTACTCTTAAAGTCAAATATGTCTTTACTGTTAAAGTCAAATATTCGTTTTTGTTTTTGTTAGTATTTTAATGAGAAATGTTTTAGATTTCTCATTTTAACTTATAATGTTATATATAAAGAAAAAAACAAATCTTATTTTCAAAATTTCAAATAAATAAGAGAATATTGTTTAGATAATCTTCGGCAAAATCACATAACCAATCTTTTGTCGACGCGTTTCGAACCAACTAGTGTGGTTCATCATCGGGACAAGTTGAAGAACCAATCCGGTTTAGCTGATTAAATAGAGTGTGCAGAGACTCCAACGGTTATCATGCCAACGGCTAATTTGACCTAATGATCCTAGTCAAACCATTAATTTAATTATTAACATTCCTATAAATAGCTAAAATAGGTAAATTTGTTAATTATATTTAAGATTAAAATCATTTAATAATATGAGTATTGAATAATCTAATATCCATGTTTATTATTTAAATATAATGGTCATATATTTTTTTTAAATAATGTATAATTATTATTATTCTAATATTATTAAAGTATAAATAAATGTTACTCTTATAATTTAGTTATCTTAGGTAAAAATATACCATTTTATTATTTACTATTTAAATATAATGGTCCATTCGAAAAATGTTAATAAATCCATATTTATTTAATAATTCATAATTCAAATACTATTAAAAACAAACAAATAGAATTCTTAATAAAATAATATTATTATTAGAATAAAGTAATGTTCATGTTTATTAATACTAGAATAACTAATAAATCCATATTTATTTAATAATTCATAATTCCAATACTATTAAAAATAAACCAATAGAATTCTTAATAAAATATTATTATTATTAGAATAAAGTAATGTTCATGTTTATTAATACTAGAATAACTAATATTATTGTTAAATCATATATATATATTTTTATAGTTAATTAATTATATTTATAGTTAGTAATTAGTTGCATAATAAATATACAATTTTAAAAAATAATATAATAATATAAATTAGTAAATTGTTTGTATAATACGTTTTTAAATTATAATTAATTAATCTATAGAAATATTTATATATTATTACACAACCATATATAAATTTTATTTTAAGAATAAAATTTTAATAAGAATTAATCTAAATTTGCATTAGTTAAAAATTTCCAACATTGTATCTCCATATCTAAAATAGAAGCTTAAAATAAAATAAACCAAAACTATTTCTGTAAAAATCAAATCTTTATTATAATGGATATGAAAGGTTTTGACGTCATGTCCGACAATACTAAAGGGAAATTAGGATGGAGGCTGGAATTTGAATCCTAAAGTGAAATTTGGTAAACGTAATCATCTTTGTTGTTATGACCGAGGGTGGAATTTGATAATTCTGGTGACATGAACAAGTCTAATGACATGTTACACCATAACAGAATGGAGAATGTGATAGTAAAAGAAAATCTAATGGCGATTCGTATATCTTGTAAGCCTTTAATATTCTCTCAAATATGCACATTGCAGAAAGAAACAAAATCAATCTCAACCGCTTTTGAAAATTAATGTCAACTGTCGTCAATGAGGGATTCTAATTTAACCATGAATGCTATGCCAAAATTTATATAAAGGTTCACTGGTCGTTTATTAATCCCATATGGCTCCTCTTCCTCAGAATTAACTCCAACAGAGGCGACTGGATTTACACCAAATCAGTTCCACTACCATGCATCCTGAGATTCATTCAGGTTTCTTCCTTATAGAGAGATTATATGACCTCCAGTCTTGTTAGAGTGTATCGCATAATTCTATACATTCTGGTATTCTCAGTCCATCGTCTATTGGAAATCAATGATCTAATGAAGCTGCAAATTTTCGGGTAGGGGGTAATCCTTTTCCCCAACATGGACTTCAGATATTCGAAAGAAACGTGGTCGCATAAAAGGGTGAGCCCCATCTGGAGACCACACCCATACTCCTCTTCGACCTCTCTAACAATGCTCGGAGAAAAGGCATATCGTATTGTCTTATAGCCCTTTGCAAACTTGCAAAACACCCGCGATTATGTGCTTCAAAAGAAGAACTTGAGGATTAGATCAGATTTGAGGATAGAAAATCAAATATCTTGCTTAAAATCTAGTATTAATGAGAAGCTTGCACAAGACTTGCGGAAAGAAAGCATACATTTTTTACATTTAATAACTGGAAGTGAAAATATATTGAGCAGAAGCATAAAATTTATGCAATAAGGTCGTAATGGTATATAACGATAATATGGTCCACTTTGTTCTTATGTAACAAATACAAGATGCTTCGAAGACAGACTTCTCGGCCCACCTGTAATCAGAATCAACTAATCAGCACGAGCTTGGCCCTTCCAAGGAGATTTTTATATCGATAGTCTTGCTGCCAGGCACATATTTGTAATCGTTATTGGACTGGACATGGTTTTACCGTAGATAAAGGCCGTTGTTGTTTCCCAACGTCTTGCCTTTGTACAGGGAGGAGCTTCTGTAGATATTGAAGTTCCCCAGCACCATGGGAGATCGGAACTCTCGGTCGATAGTGCTACCGCCTAGCGTGCAGGGACTTGCTTCACTTGGGTTTCCTGTAGCATCTGCACGAGATCAATTGGTCTCTGAAGCCTTTCAAATTGCTTCAGAAGAGCGTCCATGGCAACTGATGAAGATTCCGAATTTGTAGCATGCAGTACATAACCGAAACCGCGGAGACACATAACATAAACTGGAATTACACTCCAATTACACAATTTCAATTCATTTTAAAAAAACATTGGGCGGGAATAACAGTTTGAATTCAAAAATTTCAATCCGGTTTGAAATCCAATTTTGAAATGCGATATACGCGGAGACAAATTTAATGTATGTACGTCACAGTGAATGATGGAAACGCTGGAGCCGATCCGTGAATGCGACGGGCAGGGTTGCCGGGCAGCCGGAAAGGGTTCTGTGAGACTCTGACAAGGTACCTTCATAGCATTAACTTTGCTATGGAGGTGGAAATAGGAGTTTCTACGTCACGAGATCGAAATCTACAACGAGTCAACCTTCGGAGAGAAAGAAGTCGGCCGCGTCAGCATCCATTTGAACGAATGGCTGAACCCCGCCGGCAGCAACAAGGGCGCCAGCGACAGTGCGCAGTTCGTGAGCTACCAGGTCCGGAAACCCAACGGAAAACCCAAGGGGGTTCTTAACCTCTCTGTCAGATTGGCAGAAAAGGTCGATTTCAAGCCGCAGCAACAGCCGCGGGAGGTAGTCACAGAGTCATATGAGGCGGTGAAGGAGGAGCCCCTGATCCGATACCCAGTCTACTCATCTGCTGTCTCGTCTCCGCCATCGTATGCATCCCAAGCAGAATATCCCCCGCCTCACCACCAGGGATACCCTCCGCCTCCGCCTCACTTTCCGGGATACCCTCCGCCTCCGCCTCACCATTCCGGTTACCCACCACCTCAGCATCCGGCTTACCCTCCGCCTCCGCCCCACCATTCGGGATACCCTACCTCTCCGTCTCCGCCCCACCATCCGGGATACACTCTCTACTAGGGCTACCCAATCTATCAGGGCTATCCGCCCATTGTCTCTGTAGTATAGCAGCCTTCTTGGAAGACTGATAAATCTGGGAAAGGTTTTGGGGGAGACTTAATTGGCGGAGCTCTTGGCGATTCAGGATATATTAGTATGGAGGGTTTGATTACGGCGGCGACTTCTAACCAGTTAGGTTATGAAATCGGCCGCCAGGCATTTGGCGGGCCGCTAAATTACCAAGTTCCGTAAGTTCTAGATTCGTCAGTGTTACTGAGGAGGATATTAAATTGATATAGATCAGTGAAGACATGTAAAAATTGTATCTCCTCCGCGTTTTGATTTGAATTGTTTTTGGTTTTCTCGTTCGATAATGTGTATTTAGAACATCCATCAGCAGAACTTCAACATAAAAAGGCGAGGAATTGTACAGGTAGGAAGTATAATTGTGTAAATATGATTAAAAAAATTTCTTGGTCAGAATTAGTTGCAGATTTGTAAGTGGAGGTTTAGAAAATATTTCCAACTTTTTTATCCCTATTTGGAATTGGAATTGATTGGATTTCACCTCTCAATTTATATTTGGAATTGATTCATATTTGGAATTGGTTAGATTTCATAAAAGCCATAAATATATGATATATCTTTGTGATTTATAATAGAATAAAATAGTTCTTATGTGTGCAATCTGATTTTCGAATTTGGTATCAGAGGCAAGCCCGTATGGGCATGGGCCTTTTCCCCTCCAGGGCCAGGGCCGACAGAAATAGAGAGTAGATAGAGTAGACAGTGTGTTGTGATTGTCATTTTGATTGTACATTCATTTGATATATTTGTTGCCTTCAGTTGCGCTCATGTGAATGCTATAGGCCTGTGGAAGAGGCCATGGGAGTGGTTTCCATTTTTAGTGGAGGACAAAGATCCGAGGGATTTGGGCATTTTCTCAATTTAGCTTTCCTTAGCCTACTTTTCGGTTTACTGCAACTAAATTCATGTGTCTCCCTCTAGTAGTTCGTAAAGTCACCCCTCTAGTAGTTCGTAAAGTCATGCACTCCTGATTTTAAATAGTTTGGAAAGAGGCTCAAATAAGCATTAGCTCTGCGTTTCTGCCATGGGAGAAGCGATAAGAGGGAAGCGTAATCTCTGCATCGAAATGTCTGTTCGTGCAAGCGAAGCAAACGAATTTCAGTCTGGCAATGATGACACATGGACATCGCAGCTGGAACAACCGGCAGAACCACTTAATGGTAGAAAACTGCGACGACGGATCCGGGAAGAAGATTGGATTATTTATATGAGAGAGAAATCTGATGTTGATCGCAGATGGGTGCCCATATTTAGAGTTCCGAACGAACTCAGGAAAGGGTCAAAAGAAGGAGAAGCATATGGTCCATATTTCGAGTTCCGAACGACCTCAGGAAAGGGTCAAAAGGAGAAGCATATGATTCAATGGCGGCAATGGGAGCCTCTAGAGGTGAGGGAGCCACTCCAGCAAGTTCACACAGTTCAAGGATAGATGTTGTCTTGACAATGTAGTTTGGGTATATAGGGTTTGGAAAAGCCTTCTCCAATGATGCAATTGATTTAATCAATATTATAAGTGAAACTCAAGGTGGAAAGCTTTCTCAAGAAATTAGTGTACCGTTCAATATGATTGAAGGTTGTTAAAGGAGCTGCTTGTGGTGATATACATAGTTTTTTATTTTTATTTTGTTGTTGTAAGTTATATTTGGTGTAAAACCAATCATGGTACAATATCATATAATTCAAGAGTTTTTAAGACGGTAAATTGTCTTAAATTGTGCCTCTTCTGAGGAATAAGAAGGAAATGTTTACAAAATTATTTATTAATATAAAAGACAATACTCCTCCACTGACATTACCATGCACAAAAGTTGCGTGATAGAAGAGGGCTTAACAAATTGTATTATATATGTGCCTAATGAAAAATGTAACCATGCTACATAGGATATTATCGAGTTTACCTAAGATCCCAACTACCTAATGCAATCTGCAACCAACTTTCAAATTGGTTGTGAGCTTCAATCAATAAACAAATTAGTCATTGAACTCCCAAGCATTAGTTCATTTTAAACCATGTGAGCAACAAGACTCAACCAACATTCAAGGTGGGGATGGTGTAACAACCAAATTTGTTTGACTCGTGTAGTTATTTTTCCTTTTAAACTCCATTAGAGGCACACTTTCACATATTCCACTCAATGCATTGAGTGCACAAATATTTGTATTTAGTTAATTGGTTCAATATGTATCCAGTCGAAGCTGCAACAGAATGTTCTTTTCTTGTGGGAAGTCTCTTGGTTTTCATCCTCCTCCTCAGCATCAGGAAGAAGAAGAAAAATAGATTACCACATGGACCTCTTGGATGGCCTTTCATTGGAAAGCTCCTTCATTTGGGTGACAGGCCTCATGAATCTCTCTATCGCCTTGCACAAAAATATGGGGATTGCATGTCTCTCAAACTGGGAAACACGTTAACACTAGTTGTGTCATCACCATTTATGGAAACAAAGGTGCTGAAAACAAATGACCAGACCTTCTCCAACAGGTCAGTCACCATAGTTGTAAAGACATTGATTCAAGTTATAGAATGAAATTGTCACAATAGCTTACAGTTCATGTTCAGGTTGATTCTTAAGTGTTAATTTGGCCATGGATAAGAATGTTGCATCAATGCGGTAATCCTTTTCAGCTGATTTTTCAAAATATGGGATAGCTTATAGTTCATGTTCAGGTTGATTCTTAAGTGTAGATCTGACTATGAATAAGAATGTTGCATCAATGTGGTAATCCTCTTGAGATGATATTCCAAAATAAGGGATACCTTCTGATTTACACCATGTTATTGCTTTCAACTCAAAAACCTGTACCACAATTACAATGATATTGCACAAGTAAACTTTGGATTGATAACAAGAACTCCTAAAATGCATTGCAAGAAGTAACTATTTGCACTTGTGCCAAATCAAGATGATAGGATATGTTAATTTCAAATAATTACCACTATTGTTTCCCCATCAATTTTGTTTCCCAACAATGTATATGAAAAGTGTTTGGTTGTGTTGGGCTAGCCTAAAGAAAGATACACCAATTCAAGCAGTCACTTAATTAACACCAAGACAAGTATTTGCTAATATCTATCTAAAGGGAACATGTTTATAGTTTTTCTTGGCATTGATAGTCCAACATCAAACAACAAAAAATACAAAATCCTCTATCAACAACAAGACCTTTAGAAAACTTTTCAAGAATTCACTTTCAAACCCCAAAACATGACTTAAAAATCTAATGAAAATTGCAAGGAAAACATCATAAATAAAACCCTTTTGATATTTTCTAATATTCATTAGATGCACTCCAATTTTGAATGAGTGATGATGTTTCACTAATCTCTTGTTGATGTGGAATAATGAAACCTCATGTAGAAAATGTAACAAAACAAGAGACAAACCCAAAAATAATAGGAAATGGAATATATAGCCTACTTTCATACCTTAGGCAAGTTCCTTATTTAATATTTATAAAAAGATCCATCTAGACTAAGTCAAACTTAACCAAAAAAATATACAGATAACTCAATTGAGGTGCATTTATTTGTTTATGCTATATATCTAAAAAGCCTAGGAATCGATGATCATGGTGTCATGAAGAGAAGATGTTATGGAGAAGTGTGCATGTTGAGATTAGCATCTTCAACACATCATATCCTCCCAGTTTAACTCGAAAGCATCCTTGTTTTTTCCTCTCGGTTTGGAACAACAATATTCACAAAAAGGACAAATTAGAAAATAATAATACTATGGTGCACCCTAAATACTCGTGCATCCATAAAAATCGAGTGTAGTTGAGCAAAAGGAACATTGTAAAATAAAATGTGGGCAAGCAAAATAGTGCAAGGGAGACAAACTTTGGCCAACTTGGCATCTTCATTGTAGAATTGCTAGACATGTGGTGAAGAGATAGTGGAACAGTGCAATGGATGGAAAATCCTTAGATGCTAATTCTAGAGATATGGTGTAGATGTTGTATAATGAAACCACTTGTGCAACTTTTTAGGTGTTGGATGAATTGAATTGAAAAAATACAATCCCTTTGAAACATATAACAAAGTTTTCACCTAACATATGATTTGAAATTATATTTTTCTAGCCTCTCCAACGGACTTAGAGGTGTACTAAAACCAATAGAAATGAAATAAATCTGGCGAGATACTTGACATTGAGGTTTGTTGGGACGTATTTTTTTAGTTTTTGGTGATGTGTTGAACACATGGATTCTACCGCTAGAACAGGTAGAATAATAAGGGTCAAATGAAATGAAGGGAGAGGAGACCCAGGAAGCGATGCAGGGTGACGATTGGAGAGTCCATCAGGGGAAGAGGCCAACTGCATAAGCTGATGAGGGGGTGAATATATGGAGGTGGCATTGAAGACATGGGGCTGAGGGGAAGTGTGAGACAACAAGACCCTAGTGTGGGGTGTGTTGGAGAGGACTGTGTACTATTTTCATATTTAATAGGGAGTATAATGCATAAGGACAAACATTTTCCTAAGATGCCTGAAAGGTAAAATATTCCAAAATATAAGAGGAATCATCAAAAGGGTAGGTGACTTCAGTATTTCACCCAAACCATACAAGGCTTGGAGTTCATACTATCGTGGAATGTCCAATAATAAGTCAAAACAATCCGGAGAGAAATCATAATGGTTGATGTCATAGAAAGCACCAATGGCAAAGTAACAACCTATCACTCATGAACTAGCATGAGGGAAGTCTTTCTAGATCCAATCTAGATGATAAGATAATGGTTGTGGGGTAGTGGGTAGTTGCAGGCATTTGACGAACTCATGGGAATATGAGGTTATTTTGGCTTCTATTATCGAGAAGGAGGGCAACAAATTGATCTTTGACCTAACAATTATGCAAAAAGAGGAGGTCATCAATGGGCTAGGATAAATCCCTAGCCATGAGAATTAGTGAGGGATCTACATAAGTCTGGTTGACTGATGAAATTCCCTCTGGCACAGTATGTTGTGGAGGAGAGTCAAGGAACTCTGCAATAGGACTAGGCTACTTATCAATAAAGATGATTTTAGCAATGTATTAGCATTGGAGAGATCTAGGCTACTTATCAATAAAGATGATTTTAGCAATGTATTAGCGTTGGAGAGATCTATACTCAATAGTAGAATGGGTGTGTGTCCTATAATAGAGAGACAAATAACCAGGATGAGAGGGAGAGGAAAATGCATTAAGTGGTAGAGATAAGGATGGAGAGGGTGGGGTTGATGTGGGATGCAGTTTAGAGCTATGAGATTATAGGGAACAATAGTAGATATCAATTTTTCTTTCAAAATCTCAGGCACAAAGAAATGCTTGTTCAATAGTGGTATTCTCAAACAAAGCCATCACATTTCTAAGAAACAGTAATACTGCAGAATAAAATTTGATGATATGTACCTCTTAAAGATCACGAATTTTAGGCTAAATCCAGAACTAGGTGAAGACTTCAATAAATTATTGAATGATCTAAGTAGGATCTTGCTAGAGGTGTAGTCAATATCCCAAAAGATTTTGTAGGTATTTTAGGGGGTAAAAACACCTACGTAGGGCCCAACAAAATGCCTCCTAGGTGGAAATACAAACAAAAGTGGAGCTCTTGTCTCTGATGTGTCAAATTTAATGAAGTATTAATAGATTCAATGTAGAATTTCCACTACGCCAATGTTACACCCTTTCATTATTACTCAACGATTTGCATCCTATGCTCTTCAGACATATTTGTACATTTCTTGAAATAGGTGTGCAAGCTACGAATCCAAGCATCTAGGGCATCACCTTGCATATAGACACCATATGTAGGTAGGGTAGTGGGCGTATTGAGCTACAACATTGAAGTAGATGCCCTATATTGTCTGCATAGGGCTTCAACGAGTGAAAGTGCCAGATCTTGAAATTGAGTTGTACTAAATAGAAAAAACATTTTTGGACATAGGCTCTCTGTGAGGAGGAATTGTATGCACAAAGTGAGCCCTCTAGAATCCCAGAACATTAAACTGTTGTGAAATCCATGTGGGCTTGGATCAAAGGAATCGAATCACTTGCCAGTGAACACTTTTGTGAATACTTTCATTATTGTTTCTACTGAAATTATTTTTAAGCATTCATACCCAGGTACAAATACAATTATTGAAAAAATAAAAATAATACAATTATACTTACAATGTACATGTACTCATCGTGACCCCAGGGCATATTAATTTTGTCAAGGCCATAACCTTCTGAATAAATTCCATATTTGTTGTTGTATTTAGGGTTGTGGTAGTCAAGATTCTGCTTAAAATAGTGCACTTTCAAAAAAGCCGCATTCAATCATAATTTCAAGAGAATTGGGTTGTACAAAAGTATAAATGGTGTTCAAGAAGTTGGATTCAAAATTCATTTTACTCATGAATGAAAAATAGGCTATTTGAAGGAAGTTAAAGGCCACCACTAGAAAAGGCACAAAGATCCAAGCATTGATTATGAGAAGGTCTGAGAATTATTTGATGGGGCCTGTCAAGGAATCACAGGTATGTGTGGGGCAGGGGCTACTATCCTTTTAAAATATGACGTTGGAGATGTACACACAATAGAGTTGAGTTCTTTGCATTATGCCTTCATCTAAAAATGGCAGAGAAACAAGACTCAGAAAATGTTCAAAGACCAATTATTATAGACCTATGTAATAAAATATACTTGTGATATCGCATGGGAAGTACAAATATATATTTGCATAAATGATTGATATTCAAATAATGTGAAGATTCTATTTTATGTTCTTTGACATGTTAGCTTGTGTAGCCTTAGACATATTTACTTCTTGGCACTGAGTGGCTTCATTCTTGAGATCATGATCAGACCTATTGTCATCTCTATGCATGCAGTGGATGTCTGTATGACCCTTTTGGTATAAAATGCATGTAATGTTTATTGTACATATTAATATAAACTAAAGAATTTTATTAAGAAAACAACGAAATAAAATAAATAATATTTATGGACAATATTTATATAAAACATAAGTTCAAAAGCTAGAAATTAAGGTGTGAAAATTATTAACAAAGAAAAATTACCAAAGAGAATCACAACAATCACCAATTCTCTCTCTGGATACCTTGGGAAAAAACAATATTCATCAAATAGGATTTTTGTATCATGCAAGCAAAGATTTATTTTTTCCTGTAAAATTAACCAAGTCATCCACAATATTAATATTCAAGTAAATACACACGCTCAAATAGGCTATACATCAACTAGATACAAGAGAGTTCTAGGAGACAAGACTTGGAAGTAGGAAACGAATAGGGAAACAATATTAATGACCAAAGAACTAATCAAACCAGAAATGGACTTGTTTTCAAGTAGTTAAAATTAGAAATGATAATAAACTAAGTTGATACTATTGAAATCCATTGATATTTTTACGAGACCTTGATTTTCTAGGTATTAATAATAGAATAAAAATATAGCTCAGCTACAGCCTACATGTTTATTGAATTTCGAAGGAGGTGGAAGTCCCTGTTAGAAAGAGATCAAATAGAAATAGCTCATACTAGAAAACCTCCAATGTATAGAGACAAATTATTTAATAAGTGCTTTTATAACTGAGAACATTATTAGCTTAACTTACTAGTTAGAAAGAAAGACCCCTCTTCTCAGATGACTACTTGAAATGTGAAAGATTTTGCATCACATCATCAATTGTATATATATCTCTTGAAAATAAGAGTTTGCCTCTTCCTCGATATCAACTGCAAAAACTTCAAATGATCACTGTTTTAAAGCGTCAACATTGAATAAGCAGGGATTGACACGACAAGTTGGAAAATGTAATCATTTCATTTCCTCCACAAGATCTCATGATGATAATTGGCCACATTAGCTTGAAGAACTCGAAAAACCCAAAAGTTATGCAATGAAAGAAGATAGTGTAATTCATGTTGAAACAAGTCCAGAAATCATAAAAAATTACTTTGAAGAATATTACAGTCGTATCCAAACAAATACTGACAATAGTTCCATAATATTGGATTGGAGTTCCTAACAAGTCATTTGATACTTCACATAAAGTTCTTTCCCTTAGAAATTTTAGAAATGCCTACAAAAGTAAATTTCCACTAATGAAAAGATACAAATTTTAGTCACCAACAACTTCAATAAAAAGATGACCAATAAAGCAGTGACAACCTTCCAATTTACCTCAAATTGAGTTGGGAATCAGTGTCCACTAAAGACTAAGTATGAAACATTCAATAATCAAGACCGGTTACATGAAAGCATCTAAGAAAATCAATTTATCTCGCATCATCAGGGGCAGGATTTTGGTCACTTGACTAGGACTCATTTTAGGCAAGTGCCTCTATCTAAATTCTCGTAAGTCGTCACTTTGAATATCTTAGTCACAAAGGTGTCTTTTATATGTTTGCTACCACTGGGGGTAAAAATCAGTAACCTGGTTGCTCTCGAATGACTAGATATTAGGAGCATGAGCACAATAATACATTAGTAGCTAAGAAGATCACAAATCAACACCATTCCCGTGTTTGGAAAGTAAGGATAAGGAAAACCGACCATTCCTATGGTAGGGCTGACAAAACCAGAAATTCATTATAACTCTGTCAGTAAGAGTTCTATCATATCAACATACATTGACTTTTTAGCAACTAACTTCTTTGGAATCTCAAAACATATTTCAAATAAACAATAATAATACGTAAACAAATAAACATAAAAATTATATGTCTTTCTCAAGTCATCTTTAAACATCGTGTTTCAAACACATGAATTCAAGCACGTTCATAAATTCAAACAGGTATTCAGCTGAATGTGTATGTGCAAAATTTCATGTTATTTGATATTGTCTCTCGGTATATGTAATTGATAAGTTCTAGTTTGTGTGTGTATATCAGAATCAATGGTAGTTTAGAATGAATTTGCCTTGTGAAAAAGATGAATCCTGTAGAAAATTTGAGAGAATGAAGTGAGGTGAGAAACCCTATTGTAGGCAAAGTAAGAATCTAAGTTTCAAGTTAAGAACTCGAATAGAGGGTTTTGTATGTGAGGAAATCCTGGAGAAGACGAGAGAGGAACTCATCAAATGATAGTGATGATGCATCTGAGAAGAGGTTCAGTGCATATGAAATGTGTGTGTGGAGCAATTGAGTGAGTTTAATCTTAAAGAGAATACTTGGAGCTTTTGGAAATCTTGATTCAACTTTATTCCAAGTGAGCGTGATTGTGATTTACTTGTAAATTCAAAATGTTGGATGAAGCATCAATGTATTTAACTATGTCTCCTCAAGGTGCCTTTTGTTTTCTAAATCAGTGGAATATTACAGTAACTTGTGGGAGCTACAACAAGTACACGTATTAGCAGTCATGTAGTATCAAGGCTTGGTGCTTTTCTTATCCGAGAAAAAGTTCAACTAAAGTGGCCTCATCAAGAAGAAATCTTACAACCTCTACATATTGGGTACTCTGGCCTAATAAAACTAGCTATGTTGCAATCAAAATCTCACCATCCTTACTCTTGGTGGTGGGATAGCCATGTGAGCCCTAAAAATTCAAAATGGCTTCAAGAAAATATGATAGATATGGATATCAAGATCCAAGCCATGTCGAAGCTAATTGAAGGGAATGAATATTCATTTGCCAAACATGCAAAGATGTTCTAAAAAAGGCAACCAGAGCTTGTACATTTGGTCAAAGAGTTTTATAGAGCATATCGATCTTTAGCATAATGATGAGACCACATCTATGGGGCACTGTGCTAAATGCATTATAACACAACAGAGGCATTTTCAAACCAAATTCAACAATAGAATAGATTGAGTCATCCTGATGTTGATGAAACTATAAAAAAACACTTATGACCGAATAAAGCAATCACAAAGCCAGATGCGTAATAGGGTTGCACTATCTTTTGAAGAGGAAGAG
Organism: Pinus taeda; assembly: GCA_000404065.3. NCBI lineage: Eukaryota > Viridiplantae > Streptophyta > Pinopsida > Pinales > Pinaceae > Pinus > Pinus taeda. The sequence continues at coordinate 7,860 of APFE030825123.1, read as the reverse complement.
GATGGAGGGGAAGTTACAAAATTGCAGGGTTCAAAGCAGGTGAATGAAATAATTATAGAATACAAAACCATTGAGAAAAAGGCATCACAGTTGCAAGAGGAGCTGAATTGTGTGCAAGAAGAAAGCTAGAAGATGAAAGAAGAGTCATCATCTCAAGATAAACAAATCAGTGAGTTGAAGGAGAAAGTATTCTCCTTGAAGAAGAAAAATGAAGAACTTTATCAATAAGGACATGTACTGAGACTAAACTTACAGGTTGAACTAGAGGAGCATCAAAAAATTGAAACAAAAATTTAAAATTTGGAGGGGAGCCTTGGAAAAGGAATCCAGTATGAAGATGTGAGTCCCAAATATAAACCTAAATATGATAAAATAGTAAGTATGCAAGATGGGAAAGGTAGGACGGGGACTCGACACATGGGAAAAGGAGAAAAATAAACTCAGAAAGATCTTTGAAAGTCACATGTAGAACATGAGGAATAATCCTTCAGTATCAAGATGTCCTCAATCTTTATCAGATTTCTGAAATAGGGCCAGGGATTTTCAAGTAATACTAGCTCTTGCACAAGAGGAAAATAGAAAGCTTGAAGATGAGTTATCATGTGGAGCTCTACATTTGAAAGTTTTAGAGGAAAAAGCATAAAACTTAGAAAGGGACAAGAATTCCCTTGAACAAGAGAGGAAACAGTTAATCAAGAAGTTGAGCTTCCTTATGGAAGAACTAACTTATACACATAATTAGGGACAAAGTCTTTGAATAAGACTGCAAGAAGAGAGAGCCCAGAACAAGAGGATTGATGTAGCTTTCCAATAGGCATTGAATCAATCATAGGAACAAAAGAAAGTTCTAATAGTAGAGATACAAGCAGGAAATGAGAGGCTGAAGGATGTTGACAAAAAGTTTGATGCAACTCTAAAAAGCATCCAATAGCCATTGGTTGAGTCGATCACAAGAACAAGACAAAGTTCTGAAAGTTGAGATAAAAGTGGGAACTAAGAGACTGAAGGATGTAGAAGAAGAAAACAAAAAGCTTAAAGATGAGTTATCAACTGGAACTCTACACTTGAAAGTTATAGAAGAGAAAAAACATGACTTAGAAAGGGACGAGAATACTCTTTAGTCAAGGAGATGAGCCTGTTAGTGGAAAAAATAACTTCTACATGTAATGAGGAATAAAATCTTAAAATAATACTTCAAGAAGAGACTGCCTAGAACAAGAGGATTGATGCAACTCTAACAAGCTTTCAATAGGAATTGAGCCAGTCAGAGGAACAAGAGAAATCTCTGGCAACAGAGATACAAGTGGGAACTGAGAGGATGAAGGATGCTCATAGAGAAATAAGGCTTCTAGAGAAAGTGTTTTTGCAATTTCGAAACAAGAAAGATGCTTTGGTGGAGAAAATATGTTCTGTATCAATGTATTTTAAAACTATAGAAGAGGAAGTCTCTAAATTGAAGCAAGACAAGGTCAATTTGTTGGATGAAGTGGCACTTCATCTAGACTAGAGAAATTCTTTGCAGCAAAAACTTTATTGCTTGAAAGAGGAAAGGAATTACCTAGACAGATAATCACAAGGCAAATCTAACTATTACGACTAGACCCAGAGAATATTTAGTTGTGTATTGCTAGTTTGCAAGATGAAAATAGGAGGACAAGTTAGCAATGTCAAATATTGTTGAAAAAGTAGAGGAGGAGCTTAGAGATAGAAAGACATATATAGACAATGTATTGTCATCTCATACAATAAAGCTATAGAGGCTCGACGATGAATTGAAGAAGCAACTATTACTTGCCCAAGATCTACAAGAAGAGAAGCATACCCTAATAGCTGAGAATGAACAGTGCACTAAGAAGATAAACATTCTTGAAGCAAATTTTCACAATTTCCATAAAAAAATTTCTCAACTTGAAAGAGAAAGCATGAGCATAAGCAGTGAGTTGACAAATTCACATGGACATGTGGAACACCTCAATGAACAACTATGCTTTTACCAAAGTGTGAAAGAAAAAAATGAACATGAACTTACAACATGTAATACTCAAAAGAGTCATAAAAATGGATAAAACAGTTAGCTTGTGAAAGGAGATTTACGTGGCATACTATGTCAAATGGAAAACAAAAACACTACATTGTTAGTTTAATGTGAGAAACATATTAAAGAGAAGGTATCAGTGGAAGGGAAGGTGTTATAACTAGAAAGGAAAATTCAATTATTCACATACAAGTAAAAAAAAATATTCATTGTTGAATAATCTTTCCTCTGAAATGATAATTAAAAAGGAACTAAAAGTATAGATGCAAAAGCTTTGAAACATACTTGTTGTACCTAATATTGCAAGGGGGAAATAAAAGAGCACAAATGATTAAAGGCTCAACAAACAATTAGGTTACCTCCTAATTGTTTCTTGGAGGTAATCCATAATTGATTCAAACAATTAGGCTACCTCCTAATAGTTAGGTTACCTCCTAACTATTTCTTGGTCTCCTCTCTCGATGACAAGCAGATAAAAAAGAGAATAATTGTTCAAAAAAATAAATCCAGCTGAAAGCTACTTGCTTCCTTCCTCCGTGATATGTCAGTGTTCAACCTGACGATTTTCTTGTAATTTTCACTTTTTTTTCACTTGTCTTTATCTCAAGATGACAGTGGAAGTCTGGGAATCATTATGCAGCACAGTGCACTGTCCTCCTGTCATATTTTCATATAAAAATGTCATAGTTCCATGCAAAATAATAGAGGAATTATGTCATAGTAATTTATCAAAGTTAAATTTTAACTCTACGCACAAGAATAAAGGAATTCTTTCATAGGAATTTTAACATAGTGAAATTCTACCTCTACCGACAAAAATAGAGGAATTCTTTCATAAGAATTTATCATAATTAAATTCTACTTATCTGCACAAGAATAAGGTAATAATTTTATAACAACCAAAATCATTGGCTTCTGAGTGGGAATCATACCTCCAAAGCCTTGAATGAATTATTTTTAGCACTTATTTTCTTATTATGAATCTGCCAAGACACCCACAATTGCATTTGGTTTATCAAAAGCCTATTGAGCTGGGATAGACTTGTGGAATTTTCTTCATATGTCCTTATGGAAGACCCTTGTTATATTAAAATAACTTTGAACAATCTACTAGATGTATGGTAAAATTCAAATGCAGGGGAGCTTGATCGCTCAAAACCCTAATATTCATGAATACTAGAGCTTGCAGAGGGGCTTGAGTGTTAAAAACCCTAAGATTAATGGATGATAGAGCTTGCAGGGGAGATTGAGTGATTAAAAACCTAAGATTCATGGATGATAGAGCTTGGATATTAAATGTAAGATAGATGAGGGATTTTTTTTTCTCAGTGAGCAGTCTGATTACCACTTTTTCTTGGAGGTAACCTAACTATTTTTTATGGATTATGTGAAAAGTATTTTTATGAAACAGTTAGGAGGTAACCTAATTGTTTCTTGGAGGTAATCCATTAGTAGGTAATACATAAGTATTAGGAGGTAACCTAATTGTTTACCTCCTAATTATTTTTTGATGAAGCTAGAGGCCCAACAAGTATTGATGTTGTTAGGCGAGAGATTGATATATTGCAGGAGGAAAACATAAGTATTGGAACTGACTTAGCTTTGCTACAAAATAGGCACAAAGCCTCCAAAAAGGAGTCCAGGAGTTGCAAAACAAAATGAAAAATTTGAAGCAGAACAATAAAACACTGAAGGATAATTAATATGGGGGAGTGGATTATAATTTTCTTGAAAAGTAGTTAAAGGAAGCCAATGGGAAAGTCATACAGCTAGTGGAGCACAATAATAGATTGAAAAAGGATCTCAAGTATGGATTTGCTTGGATTAATAGAATACGGGAGGAGATGAGTGGCCAGGAATACAATTTTAAGTTTTCCAAAGAGATATCAATATTAAGCCAACAAAACAACAAAATAGCAGAAGTACAACTACTCACTGCTAGGTAGAGGCATGTTAAGGAAGTTTAAACTTACTATCTATTTCCAATTGATTCACCACAATAACAAATTATAGCACAGTCTAGTGAAATTGTGCCCTCTTGAGACTACTAATGTCATTTATAACATCAAAAGAAAAGTCCCCACTACTGGTATCCTTCCTATTTTTGAGAAAGGGGTCTAGTAAATCATTTATTTCAATATCCTCACATTCTCACAAGTCATCCTTGAGAATTCTCAGCCCTGTCTACACACTACATGTTTCCAAATGTTTCTTATATCCTCTAACCTTATAGGCTCGATGAAGTAATCACATGCTCAATAAGTGATGCCTTTCATCACGACACTAGTATCTCCATTTGTTGACTTCACTTTGCACATAATAATCCAAGGGCATACATGGTGTAACATGGCTCAACTAACCAAATTGGTTGCTTCTTAACTTCCTACATTGGATATACAAAATGAAATGGGAAAAAATAGTTTCAACTTGATCAAAGAAAATAATGGAAAATAACAATTAAAATTCTATTTCTCACAGTCAAACTATCGACCAATGCCCATACCATATTCAAAAATAACTCCAGCTACCTGGAAAATATTTTGGTTTGTCCATAGATTTGATGTTAAAGGGTATTTAATTGGGGTTCAAATTTCATGTTCTGGAAAAAGAAAAGCTAATCCCAGAGAGAAGGGAAAAAATTATTATAGGAAAATGTAGTCTCAATCTGACAATTTCAAGTAGCTTGAACCTATCCTTGTTTGGTAAATAATAAATACACCTTGCACATAAACATATCATAATTGTCTTGGGTAAATATGCCTTGCTCATAACCATATAGTAACCTTCTTGGTTTTCCTTAACTAATGATATTTCTTGGGGAACTCGCTTGCATGTTGTCACTGACACAATATACAATACTAGTGATTCTCATAAAATACCCTACTAAAAGCATATATACACAATTGTAGTGACTATGAGAATATTACAGAGTTTCCAGATTAACATTAGTTGAATATCAATATGAATCTTGAGTTGGTAAATTTTCCATGATTAAATGACATCTTGGGTCATTAAGTTCTGAAAATCCATTTACTCCACATAACATTGTGGATTTGTAATTTTAACAAAATTTTATTTGGCTTGATAATTTTCTTAAAACTACAACCTTTATCAATACAAGCATGAAAACAATATTTTCTAAAGGGTTATCTTTCGAGCATTTTCTATTGGAGCAAATCAACCTAAGCTTGATTTTTGTAATCTGTGGTTCTATCAATTCTGCATTTTTTTCTATGTAGCAATGGCACTTTTGGCCAAGAAAATTGTGTCCAGATGGGAATACAAGGTGAAAAATCTATCCCAAGTGGATTTTGGGAGGTTGGAGATTGAATTGGCAAAATTTGAGATGCTTGGATTGATGACTTGCAGAGTTAAGTTCAACCCCACACAACCCTTTAAGTGTGCATGGATCAGAGGGTCCCTCCACGTGACCATCCAGACCACGGTGCTCATTGAGACCCTCACAGATCTGGGTGCTGAGGTGAGATGGTTCTCTTGCATCATCTTCTCCATGTATGACCACACTGCCATGGTTATTTCCCATGACAACACTACATTGTTTGCTTGGAAGGGTGTTACACGACATTTTTTCACTGTCCCTGTACTCCCCATTCCTTGATCCTGGGGGACCTCTACAGTGAACCCCACATGCTTTGCCTTCATGGAGAAACTCCCATTATGTCCTTATTCATGAGCAGATCATTTTCATTTTGCACCATTTCCCCTGAAACTTCTATTTTTCCCAATTTACAAGACCGACGCTAATGACCTTTGTCTTCGTCGCGTCGATGTGCAGAGATTAGCACTATTCCCCAGGCTGATCAGTGAGACTGAGCTGTGTTCCAGTAATACTAGTCCTGTTATGGAATTTTTTTTAAATTACAGCTGAAGCTTGCATCTCTAGAAGCTCCGTATGGAATTCTGGTAAATGATTTGGCTAGATGGGGTCGAGGATGACAGTTTGGGCTCCTTTCCCCTATAATGATGGAACTATCTCAAGGGAAGTCCTTCTCCCATGAGAAGAGGATCCATATCCCATCCATCTTTCCTATATAAACCTCCCTTCTTCCCAAAAACAAACTAGTGACTAGTGTGAAAATCAGAATTAGCGTTTTGGCTAAGTGTAAATATACTAGACAAGCAAGCTATTACTAGTTGTATCCATCTAGTTGTGTGAGGGATAAGTATGTTTGGTTTGGAGTGATTCCTAAAGGGAAGAGTATTTAAACTATTGTTGTTTGAAGCCATCATGAAGTGCTAGAAGAAGTGTGTGGGAACTTGGTCTTGTTAGAGGAAGACTGTGACATCAAGAGGAATGGTTGTAATCTCTCTTTGATATTAATATATGCAACTATCGATTGATTTCCTACATGTTTTGTAATATTACATATTCGTGCCTTAATGCTTCTTGAATCATTAAGTAGGTTGAATTACAATTGTCTGATTTATGTTTGTGTGTTGTTGTTGTTTACTTGTTTCAGGAGCTTGAAGAAGGAAGCGAGAGATTGTTGGAGCGAGCAAGCGAGGACATCATCAAGAAGGATAAGTGACCAAGAGGTAGGCCTTCTTGATTGATTCTAATCTAAGTAAATATTCCATAGAATGTATCTGTTGTGGCCAGACCCATTATCGGGCAAGAGGAATTCATTCGTGTCCACACTTATAATTTTACTTCACCACAAATTGGCAACTCCACTAGGGAGATCCCATCCTTTTGTTTGTTTTGGATTTCAAGATTTTGTGAAAACTTTGCTAGTTTCGCGTTTTCCCTTTTGTTCTATTTCTTTTCTCCTACTTACTGGCCTAAGTCTAAAATCCATAGTAACAGATCTAGTCCTTGTTTTTATTTTTATTTTTATTTTTTCCTTAGTTTCCTCGGACAATGCATTTAATCGACTGACAGTTTCATTGATCAGTGCAAATTGCAGAGGAACAGTCGCGCTGACCCGCCTCTTGCGCTTGTTGTCAGTTAGGCAGTCGTGCTGATTCTTGTAAATGAATATTAGGGCTAGACCCCAATCTTGGCCAGTGTGTTCTGCTCTTGTGTTTTTGACCTTGTGAGCCTTTTGACTGTTTTTCTCCCTGATTAGAAAGCTACTTTTCGTCTACTTTTGCTTGCTTGTAGGCTTGACATCTCGTTGTTTGATTGGTCAAGTCATTGAGTGGCCAGTGACACTAGGACATCTAGCTAGTCGTCCATTCAACACCTTGTGGACTCATCGAGTCTGGTTGTGGGTGTGTTTTCTCCTTGCATTTGTTTTTTGGTCTCTCTTATGACTTTGACCTATTTTTGCACAAGTTTGAAAAAGTTTTGTTTACTAGTTTGAACGTCTTTTTCCAGCATACATTACATTGTCGGTCTTGTGTTTGGCAAAGATGATGTCTTGTCGATCTGAATGAACTTCTCTTTTCATGCTTTCATATGCTTATAGTCTTGAAATTTTTTTCATTGAAAGATTGTATGCAAAAGTTTGTTTCATTGTTTCATGAGAAAATATGAAATTCTAGCTTGTTGCTTCATTATGATTCACATCCCTTAAAAACTGGAGTTGCATCTGTTGTGGGATTTTATACCTTAAGGCTCTTGGGTGGAACCCTAGCAGACTGAAAGTTGTCTAAATCAAGAAACATGCACATACACAGCCATTATGCTAGAAAAAGCTATTTCTAAGGTGAGAAGGACGTACCTCGGGTCCTACATTTGGGTAGTTCCTCAAGGGTCCAAACCCTTCTTCACGTCCCTTCCACTCCTTTGCCCTGCAAAAACAACAATTCCAAAGAATACAGCAGTATATGGACAAAGATTTATGTGAAAATCATCTTTA
>APFE030825119.1:2691-87843 GCA_000404065.3 Pinus taeda | reverse complement strand
AACAATTTGTGATGTCTTTTTACTTTTCTTATTAGCTTCAACTTCTTTTTTGCTTATTAATTCATGTGTGTGTGGTTCATCAAACTGCTATCAAAACATAGATAAGAACACAAGATGTTGTCTCTCTGCCAGGGCCAAACCTCTCTTCTCTTGAGAGGAAAACCCTTTAGTAAGTTTCTCTTATTGAAGCTTCTTATTGATCAATGCCAAACCCTAGACCCTTGACAAGAATATCCTCCAAGCACAAGTCAATCCCTTTCACGATTACTTCTTCTTGCAACACTTTGTTCTCCTTCGTCCATCATTTTGTCTTCCTTCAATGCTTCTTTCGGCAACTGTAGAGACCTTCTAGTGTAAACTCTAGTATGTTCCTTGACCTTTTCTTCCTTCGCTTGTGATGGAGCCTTTCTAACTTAAGGAGATGACCTTGTTGTCTCCCAACCGAGCCTTCTTCTCTTTCACAAGCATTGCATACTTGGAGCAACAATAATGCAGCCCTAGTTCCTTGCACGTGTGAGGGAATCTCCTCACAAAATCTATGTCAAACTTCTCCTTCTCCCTTTGCTTGTATAGACTTCTTCCATGCTTGAGTGAGAGACCTTGTAGGCCTAGTTTCAAACCTAATCAATGAGATACAATTGACTATAGGTTACTGCTGTTATAGCCGCAGAGATAGTTCTTCTTTCTTTGCACGTGTGGCTGTAACTGGCCCTTTAACACTTTGGTTTGCTTCCTTCTTTCTTCGTTGCCTTGGAGACCTTTTTCTTGTCTTCTTATTACCCCTTACTTGGCTTCCTACCTTTGCTAATTTCAGAGATGATAGCTTGATGTTGGGAGGGAGTGGACAACCTCTATATATAGAGCATTGCCCCTCCTTTAAGCCGACTTGAGGCCGACTTTCTGTCCTTAGGACGACTTGACATATGTCTTGACTTTGCTTGGAGGGTTATTCTTTTGACTATTTGACTCACCTATAACACTTTAACTTGTGCTAGACCTATTTCAATGAGCAAGAAACTCATTGACAGATATTATAAAAATAATATATCTTTTCTTGGATAAGTACAAATATCAAAAGTACATTTATGAAGACCAAATCTAATTGCATTTCCTTCAACACCCTCCTCCTCAGTCTCCAACTGATGTTGATACCCTCCTCTGCCTTCACCCTACAACTCTCCCTTTGAAATCGAACTCTTACTTCTTGAGAATCGATTTCCTTTGGGTTACTTAGTATTTGCCGTGTGTGTCTCCAAATGATTCTCAAGTCTTCATTTATACTTTTGCTGTTGAGATATCAACTACCATGATCGAATCTGTAATCAACGACTAAGATTAAATTAGACTTGATTCTCGTTTCTTAGAAGCTTCTCACCCATATTTTCATTAACACCCGTTAATATTTTAATTTTCATAAGTTTAGACTTAGGAACACCATTAAAAATATTAATTATTTTAATAAAATACAATCCGGGTGAAATTTCACCAAACGATTTCTGGGTCTTGGAGATCTCATGTGTTCTAACCCCTGCACAAAATTTCGGAGCTAGAGCACATTCGATGCTACCAAAAAATAAACAATGGGCACATTGTATCATGAAAGAAACATTAAAATTGATTTTAAAGTGTCATTTTTGGACTCCCAACACCAAGTCGGCCCTGCCAGTGAAGTCGGCTTAGAAAAGGCCTATTCGACCACACAAAATGAGTATATATTGGAGGAGAATTCAACCTCATTTGTATCAATCCTCAAACAAGTTGGATTTTCACCTAAAATAGAAGTAAAAGGACAAGTGAAGTCAAGCAGAAAGGAAGAGAATCCAAGCAAAGGAGAAGAAGATTGATTTTTGACCTAATTCGTCCCACACGTGCGAGTTTTCTAGGGTTTCTGCTACTGCTACAGTCTGAAGTTGCAGGGCTGAAGTCATAGGCTGAAACCTTGAAAATTGCAGAAAGAAAACACTTTAACCTTCATTGACTTGGATAGACTTTGACTCTTTTGTAGAAGATACTTTTGAGGGCTGACTTGGTGTTTGGTGGAAGTTCTTGGTCTTGTTTCGGAGTCTGGGTTGTCTCATTTTGACTTGGTTCTATATAGAGAAGAGTTTGATTGGGTTTCCCCTAAGAGGGGTTTTGCCTTGGTTGAGAGCCTACATCTTTTGTCTCTTGTTCTTGTGATCTTCATATATTTTTGAATTGGCAATTGCTTGGTGAAAGAAGAAATAATAATAAAGAATTGAAGGCCAACACATAATCACAAATAATTATCAAGAAAAGAGAAATCAAAACCGTAATTTTTATCTGCATTGGTTTCTCAACAATATTGAAACAATGAAGAAGTAATGGGGCTCTAGCTTAAAGATCGTGGCATTTTAAATCATTACCCATCCAAACATTGAAAGGTTGAGAAGACAATTTTTTTATTTATCTTAAATTTATAGTAAGGGATTAAAAGTAAATTGAAATAAAGTTCAATTAAAAGTCAATGAAATAAAAAAATATAAAGTAAAAAGTGAAAATAAAAATTCAAGAGAGATTAAAAGGGTAATTGCCTAAGTTATACTTTAAAGTTATATACGTGAAAAAAGTATTCGCCATTCTTTTATAAAGAGAGGATTATAAAAGAATAATTATTTAAGTTTTAAAGGTAATATTTGAGTCCTGTTACCCACCAAAATGGGTAACCCTATAAAGGAAAACTTTTCTCCTACTCTTGACAATCAACTAGTCAACCATGTAGCGAATAGCCCCTGACAACCACCACTAGCTAATGAAATGCTATATCTCTGCCACTTGCATCAACCATATGCTTCTCACCCACTGGGCATGAGCACATGGACGATGGTGGGCTTCCGATCAAAAGGTACTTTAATCATTTTACAATCAAGTGCTTATGCTTGTTTGTATTTGGGCATTTGGTTTGGATTATGGATGATTTTGAAGAAGGATGGGTTTTGACCGTGATCTTGTTTTCTCACCTTAAATGGGGGGTTAATCTTTGATCCTAGTCCAGTGGGATCTCCCTAATGGCCCAATGGGTATACAAGGGGCACTACTCGGGAAGCCTTGATTGAGATAGCATAATTCCATTTGTCCCTATGTCATACTTAACACTTTCCATCATACATCACTAGCCCTTATCTCACATCCATTCTTCGAGTTCAACTGACCATTGGTTCTTTGGGATTTGGCACCCATACATTCACATACCTAGGTATGCCTCGAAAGTTTTCCCTAGGAGGTCGATGCAACTAGAAGAAATAGAAAGAACATATCATGGCCACAAAGCAAAATTAAAAGAAAGAATATGAAAATGCAAAAGATAGTCAGGACATACAAATTAGCACGTGGACAAAAGCCTAACATGAGTTCTACCTCACTCTTTATGGCCATCACTCAGTTCCTGAGTACATGTTACCCCATTACATCATAAGAAGGAACCCTTGCATGTCCCAATCCCAATGAGCGATAAATTGACTAATCATTAAGGGGTAATACCACTGCTATATCATTCAAAGAAAGTTTTAATCCTTGAGCTATGAGCAGTAATACAAATAGAAATCAAGAAAAAGTAAAAGACGCACAAAAGGGGTGGAAAAAGAAAAGTTGAGTTGGTAACTCATGCATCCATGATATCTCTGTCCTCACATCTATACACTCAAGATGTAGATCCCCATGAATCAGTCACTTTGACCATGGCAATTGGCCATGAATTCTTCTCCCCTCCATACCATCATTATTATTCACTAACACCTGTCAATTGAATGTGGGCTAAGGAAATGTTACTTCTGCCTAGGGTCTTGAAACACCTAATAGGGTTCCCTTTTGCCACTCCTACCTAGGGAGGAAACACCATTGTGAGTTCAAGGCCTTGATCTTGGAAGAGAATCTCTGTTTGAAGTATTAAATAGCCCATTATATTCAAGCTTGGTTCACTTAGATGCAATAATGGGTTTTGTCCCAAATGACTAGTTGTTTTCACTAAAATCTATTTTTGTGTTTGTCAGGTGGTTCAACAACCCATGTCTTAGGCACCTTATCCACAAGTATCCAAGCCATTAGACAAGTATATTGGCACTCACAGGTGAAGCGTTGAGAGCCTTGGGCCTCTTAGCAGTAACATCACATCACACATGACCCTGAGCACTTCCTACACCCAGGATGTTTTGCCACTTTGCACTAGATTTGATGATTCTTCAAGATGACACACTTGGACCCAGTATGCCCCTAGGCTAGCCTTAGCACCTTATGAGGGATGGCAGTTGAGTTAGGTCCTAGATGAGGGGTCTCACCTTTAGAGAGTTGGGAGGGCTAGTTGCACCTGAAAAACCCTAATCGCTGGAGCAAAGATGGACACTTTTGATAGTTGGAGACCCATAGAGACTTCCTTTTGGTGCTTTAGCTAGATTTTGGGACCACAAGGAACCATTGAGGTGGATTTGAGGGCCAACCCTCAAATCATGATTTTTACATGCTTCTACATCACCTTTGGTGCCTCCTAGTACTTACACATGGCATTTGGGGACTTCTATGCATGATGTCAGACCTAGAAGGCTAGTGGATCACATGTGCGGGCTTATTTTGCACTTATGATAAAAAACTAGTGGGTTGGCTTGTAACCCAAATGCTTCCTGTGATTTAAGTTTTTAACTTGTTAGTAGGGGCGTTTAGGCTGATATTAGGACTCATCCTCCTCATATAAATAGAGGAGAGGATCATTTCATTTCATCATCATCTTGTTGAAGAATCTAGGGCATGCATAACTACATTGATTCTTCATTACATGATAACAATTTGTGAAGTGTTAATGCAACTTTATCTTAGCTTGATTGTTTACTTCATTATTAGCGTGTGTAAGTTACTTCATCAAACTGCTATCAAACAAAAGAGACAAGAACACAAATGGTTGGTTATCTTCTGGGGCCAAAATCTCTCCCTCTTGGAGAGGAAAACCCATGCATAAATTCTTCTTATAGAGATTCCATTGACGAATACCAAGACCATGACCCTTGACACACTCTGCCTCTCCAAGACCAAGTCATCAATCCTCTTCGTGTCAATTCTGAGATTATTATATTCGCTGCAACAGAGATCATCACCATCATGTTCTGCAATACCATGACCTTCATTACTGCTGCAACACCATGATCTACATTACTGCTGCAATACCATGATCTTCATCACTGCAACAACACCATGATCTTCATTACTGCTGCAACTTATCTGAGATCATTCTCGTTGCTTCTTCACTGAGACCATAGTTGCTATATCAACATAGAAGTCACCATTGCTGCACCATAGAGTTCTTCACAACAGTATCATCGAGATCTATTGTATCTCTTCTGTCTCTTGCTGAACTAAGATCATTGCTGTACCTTGACACCATGAGATCACAGAAATACAAGATCATGATCCATATTTATTATGATTACAGTTTTGCCAGGATCTAGACTATGATTTTTGTCACTGTTCCTTGTAGCACATCAAGACTGCATTACATTAGATCTGAATACTGTAATAACTAGTGAGACTATATGTCTCCCATCACAGGTATGCTGAGGATCTCTTGATCATCACTGAAACCCATTACATCATCAGAGTTATGGCAATACTGTAGTATATATATGATTGAGACAACATCAAACATAATCTTTATTGGGCCGAGAGAGTAGTTATGTTACTGTCTTTCATTGTCTAGTCTTTTACAGGAGTACCACCAAGATCTATGTAAGCCATGACTGTTCCTCTATCATGCGGGATCAATCATCACTGTAAGAGATTGCACTACATAGACATGCCGAGAGTGTCCAGAACCCAAACGATTGTTGTGTCCTTACATGAGGCCATGACTGCACCTAACACCCAAAACACGGTGCAACCAATACCCTACTGCGGATTTTTGACCTTGACTGCGACTCCATCAACCTTGACTATGGATCCCTTCACTGCAGCTCCCTTATGCGAAGATTTCAGAGGTATATGCGAATTCTTCCTTGTGCAATTGTGCTGACCCTTTATGGGTATTTATAGTGCTCACCCCATATATGTAAGCCGACATGAACTTTTGAACCGACGTGTCTATTGCTTCCAATCGACATGACATGTTTATATATTAAATCATTTATTTGGAGCCGACATGTAGTATTTTGCTTGCAGATTTCGATAGGCTGATCTCGAGGCATTGATCTTGGTCTTGGAGGGCTGTTAGACATCCTTGAAGACTTTGTACATATTTACAAGAACTCATAAAGAGTTTCTACACACATGACATGACCCTTTGACATTTAAATAAATCCTAAAGACATCAAGAAGAAGTCTTTTACCTAGAGACACTTCTTGCTCATGAAACCCATGTATCAAGATTACAAAAATAAATTATTTCCTTTTATTACATCAAATACAAAGATCATGTCATTATGAAGACCGAACCTAGTTATACTTTCTTCAACACATCTCTTGGATTAATTCGACTTCTGTGGGAGAATTTTGTTGAAGTTTCTAAGTTTACTTAGTTAGAAACCTTCCATGCACTTTATCTAATTTATTCCTACTTGTTATTTTCCTTAACAAGTTATTTACAATGTAAATATTGAAAATAAACACTAGTGTATGCTCAACATATTACAGATCAATGACTAAAATAAACAAAAACAAACACACCATATGACACCATTATTTTTGGACTAATATCCTTGGAAAAAACCAATGTGGGAAAACCGGTGCAACTATCTAAGGATTTTCTTATTAAGCAATATCAGAGTACAATCTGGGTGCAGAAACTGGCCTACCCAATAGAGAATTTCCTTAGCAGTAATACGTCTCAGTTTCTGACAAATCTCCTGGCTGAAACCCCAGATAATCCTTCCGGCAGTTATTCAACACAAATCTGCCCCAGAAACCCTAGCGTCAACTTCTCTTTGGATTGCGTCAGCCCCTCTCTGTCCCACATTGACCCTGCATCACCCTGGATGGGTTTGCATCAGCCCTGGGATGCCCTACATCAGCGCTCTGGCCCTCTGTGTCAGTAGTGCTGGCCTCTCTGAGGCTCTGCGCAGCTTTCGGTTGCCTCTGCGCGGCCCTGCGTGAGCCCTGGCTGGCTCTGTGTCACTCTCCTTGGCTACTGTGCTGCTCTCCTGGCACTATCTTTGCCTCTTTGTATCTCTGTACTCAAATGCCCCTCAGCTGCATCTCCCAATCACTAATTCTATCTCTCTTAGCAAACCCCGCTCTAGAGAATAGAATGACTGATCACTCTGGTGTGTTCTCCAAGTGACCCTCAAGCCTTCTCTTATAATTTTCCTGTTGACATATCAACGTCCAAGATTAAGTCCGTAATCAACGGCTAAGATCAGATCTGGCTTGATCCATGTCTTTTAGACCATTCTAACAAGATTCATATTAATACACATTAATATTTTATTTTCCCTAAGTTTAGACTTAGGGACTCCATTAAAAATATTAATTATTTTAATATCTCCTGATTTGTTTAGAATTTGCCCAAACCCTTTTTGGGTATTGGAGATCTCATGTGCCCCAACCTCTCCACCAAATTTCGTGGCTAAAGCACATCTGATGCTACCCCAGATTAACAAATTTCGACTTTCTTGTATCCTTACGGAGATGTGTTCTATGAAGTATTTTGTTTATTGGAGCTCTTGTCTTGGCTTTGGAGAAGTTATCTTGGATCAATGAATGGATTGTTCATGCATGTTATCTTGTAAGTGAGATTTGTCAATGATAAGTTTTTGATTTTATGTCTAAGACTCTAATGTATGGAATGTATTGATGATTTAGGGTTTTTCTATTGCACCATTGTTATTGAAGATAAATTGTATAGAAGATAGATATCATCATTACATCCATTAGTTATGTATAATATGTGAATGACAATCTTCTTGGTGAATGTTTGAATTAGCCCTCCCAAAGGAATATGGATCCCTCACAAAGGTAATAGCTAGGATTTTGTTGCTAGGGCATCAAAATATCCTTACTCCTTTGCAAGGCTTGTCTAATCTATCAATCCCATAGACTCCATCAACCCAAGAATTAGGCACTAGCCTTGTCTAATAGGTGATCAACCTTTGCCTTATCGACAAAATTGAAGTTCACACCTTTTCTCTCTCTTAGTTTGACATTCTCAAGAATAAGTGGCCTAATTAGGGATTGGAGCGAAATTGCCTGGGAGGGGAAGTTTTGGCATTGGAGGGACTCAACATCGAGAGGAGAAGAGGTTGCCTCAAAATTATTCCTTTTAGTGGCCAATCTCTCCATTTTTCTCGAAAATTTCTTTTTCCCTAGGTTAAACCCTAGCTTTGCTAAGCTTCAAATTGGGGGCTTCTTGAAGGTTTCAAATCCCATTTGATTGTTGATACTCATTGTTGGAAACCTTTTCCTTGGTGCCTTGACGCTAAAATATCCCATTTTGCATGCTATCAGTCAAGCCCTAGGTCTAGCGTGCCCTAGATTGGCCTCCCTAAGGGATGCAAATTGCCTCTTCATCATTGTTTGAGCGTTGTATTTGAGTCATCCTTTGGAGGCCTATTATGTTGCCTTAAATCCTTAAGCCTATAATGTCTCTTGTAGTTGACTTATATACTAGGACTCCTCCCATTGGTGAAAATCCATAAAAAGCAAGGGTCATTGGCTGTGGTGACAGTGGGTTATTACCTCATTGTTGTATTTGAGTCATCCTTTGGAGGCATATTATGTTGCCTTAAACCCTTAAGCCTATAATGTCTCTTGTAGTTGACTTATATACTAGGACTCCTCCCATTGGTGAAAATCCATAAAAAACAAGGGTCATTGGTTGTGGTGATAGTGGGCTATTACCTCATTGTTGTCACTTGATCTACTACTTGTCTTGTAGGGTTCCCCTCTACAAGACTTGGTATATTTTGCGGCAACAAGTCCAATTAAGGGAAAAGAGGAAGTATTTTAATTAAAAGGTATATTACAAGGTGTTCAAAAGATACAAGAGTTTTGAAGTATAAAAAGAACTATAAAAAAATATTAAAAGGGTCACTTATTGTTGACGCCAAAGTATTGTTTGATGTAAAACTATTGATAACCAAAATGGAGTCAATCCCTAATGAGAAGGAAAGCGAATCTATAATTGAGGATAAAGGAAGATTTTCCAAAGCATCATATAGCTATGCTCCAGTGCTATTTAGAATTAAGGGGACTTTGGTAGGAAAATATGTTACTATTTCTATCTCTCCTACCGAAAATAATAATTATATACTGATCTATATGTTTCAATTTGGGAGTAAGCACCAGAGGCAACAACAACAAAGGTAGACACAGAGACAGAGGTTCCCAGTGACCTCTTGATCAGATTGCGGGTTAATCCATTATCTAATCCTAATAGATCCTGTTTGTGATGAATCAGGTGATATGTAGTCATTTCCTTGGTTAGATGGGCAAATATTGCTATGATGATGAATGGAGAAGTGCAAGTTGATCCGTAAAACTCAATATGGGTTGTGTTGATAGCGTCCTTGGATGAGCAAGATGACTGGTTCGAAACGAGCTTGCCAGAATTCATTCAATAAGAAGGGCCAATCTTTCAATGAGATGTTTTATGTCATTTATGTCATTACGGGTAAGTGAACGCAAACCAATTGATGATTCTTGAGTTAAATATAATTGAAAAATTGGACCACTGGAACAAAAAACAATACAACATAACCGATTTATTATCAAACATTAGGAATTATACATTTATATCAGAATTCTCTATTCGATTCCTATGGAGCGATCAAGGTGACACTATTTTGGGTTCACCCTTGATGGAAAGACTAGGGCCCGTCATATTAAATATGAAGAAGAAGTTTTTGAGATTTTCCTATAAGAAGAAATTAACACTTCAAGATATTACATTGAAGCCAAACTTGGTAATACCATAAGACATTAAAGATATCTCAAAAGTTTTTTCTCAAAAAAATAAAAAATCAATGCAAAATGTGAAAAAGGAAGTTGAGAAAACTATTGTAGACAAAAATGAAAAAAATTCTCACCCCAAGGAACACAGTGAAAAATTACTTATGCAAATTAAGAAGCTTAATAAGGACAATAAATCATTAGAAAACAAAGTACAACAATTTATCGAAAAGGAAATATCAAAATATTTGGATGTGCAAATTCAAGTTTAAGAAAAGGGAACAATCACTGATCCAAATAATATCTTGATTAAGAACGATTGTTAAAATTGAAAACTAGGGCCAAATTCCACGTTAGGACAACTCATATGATGGAGATGATTATTGCATTGGATTCCTCTTTTCGAGGGGTCCAATTTTGATATAAAGATCATCTCATTCTAACAAGCAGAAGTGGAATTTTGAATTTATTCTCTCTGATGCATAAATTGTCAAGGTCGACCTGAGTCAAATGTAGGCTCAAGAAGCCCAATAGATGTGTCTCCACACCCTGAAAGAATTTTATAAATAGGAGTGACCTCTCTCCTCATTTGGACATCACTCATCACATCACATATCTCTCTCTCCTCTCTTGATTGGTTCGTACAACTTGGGGACAACCTCTCTCTTCTTCGCATGTGTGGCAGGAGGCCGAAAATTTCAAGACAAGGACAGGCCGAATTTCAAGAAAACAGACCAATGTTGACCAAGCATTGACCAAGGCTCATTTGAGAAAGTTTGACTTCGATCTTCAGGGCAGAATTCTGATTTCTCTTGGCCGAGTTGCTGGGCACAAATTTTGAGGTATTTTGGGCAAGTTGACGTTAGATTTTGACTGCAGAAATTACAACAGTGTTTCTCTCGCGTTTGATTGGGTTTGACCGAACTGTTTTGGGATCACTTTGACTATCTTTGAAGGCCAAATTAGTCTACTGTTGACCGAGCTGTTTGGAAGACATTTTGATGCTGATTTGACCAACGCTGACTTTTTGGTTAGGGTTGTAGTTGACTATTGTTGACTGCTGATTTTGATAGGGTTGTTTTGACTATGTATTGGGCAAGTAAATTTGATCTATGTACTCTCTCTATCTCTCTCTGTGTTGAACTATTGAACAATAATAAGAAGATTTGATCAAAGGGTTTCCCCACATTGGGGTTTTTCCCTGGCATCTGCCAAATCTTGTGTCCTCTTGTCTTGGCTTGTCTTGTGCACATGTTCTTATGTTCTATCTGCATTTACTATCAATGTGTTTAAGTTAATATGATTGCTAATTTTGGAATTTGTCATTGGGCTGATAAGGATCATTGAAGTAAATTGTGCTAAAGCATAGAACATACCATTGTTATCTAAAATTAACAACGATCCTAATCCAATCAAAGTGAAGACATACTCAGAGGTTGCAGTTCAAATGATGGAAATTTCAATTGAAGATCAATTGGAAATTTCAAGTGAAGATCAAGTGATTAAGCAAGCGACTTCTGCAGGTGAAAGAAATCAGAGACCGCAAGTAAATCAATAAATTGCCACAAACAGGTTAAGGGAAAATCAAATCTCAAGAACTCCTTATCGACACAGAAATAATAAAAGAAGACATCTCAACAAGTCTGCATATCCATATCACTCAAACTAGAAACAAGTGATTTATGTTTCAAAAAATATAGATGTCACCATAATCCAATCCTATGATAACAATTCATCCCGAGTTTCCAGAAATTGCAAGATTCCACAAAAGATTAATTTGGGATGGTTAGATCATGTCGCAGTGTGATAATTCTGCAACATGCTCAAAAATTCATATCGCCTTGTATCATTGAAGACTATAGTTCCAAGAATTGAGAAAGATGATAAGATATTATGAGACACAAAAAATATCAAGAATTGTCAACAATGAGCTTTGAGGACATTGCTTTTCTAAAGGGGGAGGCAATGTTATGAACATAATATATAATTAATAATTAGCATATTGAAGGGACATGTCTTAAAGGACATGACTATTTGTGAAGGGGCAACTTGCCTAGTATATAAGCAAGACCCTCATTTTTAACCACAACTTATTATATCAATTGTACATTCATAATTTATATATATAAATATTTCTTGTCCTCTAAATGAATAATTACATATTCCAGATATTCTGAATATTCTGCTGAGTATGAACTTTGATCCTTGCAGTGTTCTTCACCACTCCTAACTTGTCTCTGAAAATCATAAACTTGCATTTCATCAATGACTGTGAGAATGTCCGAAACTTGCTCATCTGTGGATATATATTGAAGCTCAACTCTTCCTCTTTGAACATAACCTCGAATGAAGTGGTCTCTGATCCCAATATGTTTTGACCTATCATGAATTATCATATTTTTTGAGAGTTTAATACAACTCTTATTGTCGCAGCAAACCATCATAGGCTGCAACTACTGACCATATAGCCTAAACAGTGACTTGCGAATCCATATGGCCTCACAACTTGCTTGACTAGCTTCCATATACTCTGCCTCTGCAAAACTCAGTGGCACTAACTTTTGTTTCCTGTTGAGCCATGACATCGCTGTTGAGCCCAAGCTGAAACAACACCTTGAAGTTCTTTTCCTGCCCATTGCATTGCATGTCTAGTCTGAGTTTGTGTAACCAGTCAAATTGACTCCTTCCCTTGACCTTGTAATAAAGAGATCATCCACATATAGTATAAGAATAAGGGGATCCCCACTAACCACTATGTAGTACAGGTTGGGATTTGCCTCACTCTTCTCAAAACCCATTTGCTGTTAGGTAGGTTTCAATCTTTGAGTAGCAAACTCTAGGAGGTTGCTTCAATCCTATTGCACCTATTTTGTCACAAGTCCAATGAAGCAGTTGTACAAAATTATTCAAAGTTCAGAATCATCAGCCAACTATTTGTCATGTCATTGTAAACCCAATTTCTGCAAGTTGTAATGTAAATGACTAATATAACCATTTAATTTTGTAACAACAACTAGATAATCCTATGATTTTGGTGACAAATTTCATCCTAGGAGGTTTTTAACCTCACCACATTATCGATGTTTCTAAACGTGGATAATTGGCAGAGTTTTTTCCCTTCAGCATTAAACCCCAAAGCTAGAGTGAAATTTATTGACAAGATCCTAGGTGAGTCCTAGTGTTATATTGAGTCTTTGTAAAAGTAGTTTGAGAATAATTTAAGCTATTTGGCTAAATTATTTTATTACAGATCACTTGGTCTACTAGATCATATTGTGTCGCAGAATTGGGTAATTATTTTGAGGGTCTATAACAAATGTGTATTCCCCTTTTGAGGGTTGAATTCGTAATATCTGATGTAAAAAATATTTTAGTGTATGGTCCCTTATACTTTGACACCGTCGCTAAAATATTTGAGGGTGGAAAAATTATTAAAATCCCTCTAGAGTCAATTAATTAATTTTTCTAGCTAAATTAAATTATAATCCTAAGCCAGAAAATTAATTAATTTAGAGTCAAAAAATAATTATAGAGAAATTGATTTCTCTAAGTGGAAAAATTCGTGGATCGGAAGGAAGCTAATTTTTGGAGGTCCCCCACCAAGGCAAAAATGGATATTTCAAGAAAAATTAAGCCCTTGGACCTTGATGGTTAAGTCAAAGTCAAATTTTTGGGAATTAATCCAAAATATTAATTTTTGGATTAATTAAAAGTGGGTTTTAAGAAAATTTCGAATTTTCCTCAAAATAAAAATATTTGACGGTGGAGATTAAAAGATGATCAAACATTTATCGACGGTTGAGATTATTTTGAGTGGGATCAATCCAACTAGCCGTTATTTTCCACTTGGAGGATTTTTCTATAAATTATAAGCCATTTGCTTCTCAAGTCATATTGAAATTTCTGAGTCTGGTCTATGTAATTTTGTAACACTAGTATTGATCCACTGATCTACTAGGATCGCTTGAATTTCATCAATGAAAGACTTTGGGGTTCAGTTCATAGTGTTCTTTGTTCAATGATCTGTGGTATGTGCTTTCTTATATTGTGCTTATTTTTTTTATAAACTTGTTTATTCATTTGTTGGTGATAAGAACATTCTATTGGTAGATTTTGGGTCTATTTTAGGTGATCTGATTCACCATATATCTAACGAGTTTACTTGAAGAAATATATAGAGTTTGCATGTACGCCGACCCTTGGGCTCCACGTTCATAAACTTCGGAGAAGAGCTGACATTGTTTGAGCTCTGGGAAATTTTATGTGATTTTCTTACTTTGCTAAGGCTGTGGGCAATACTCTAACTTTCGAAACACATTGATCTATTGTCATTACTTATCATTTAAAAAATTATTTTCTCATAAACATTCCATTTTTACAGGCATTGTATATTTGTATATATATCTTGTAAATATTTTACAAAATAATTTTCTAAACCCTTGTTTTGTAGCAAATAGGGTTTGTGGTTTTATTTTAAATTTTGTATATATTGGGGTTTTGGGAAATTTTATTTTCCATTTGTGCAGGTGAGCTTCGAGAAGATTTGAGCTAGATCTAGGCCCTTGAAGGTAAGATCTAGTTTCCAAAGTTTTTTTTGTAGGGCCAACATTCAACAATTTTGTAGTAATTTGGACGAATTTGCAGATTTGAAGGAGAAATCAATTTTTGCAAGGGTTTGTAAATTTTTTAGGGCCACTTGGGCTTTCCTCTAGCCCTAGCTGCAGCTCCCTTTTCCTCTTCCTTCCCTAGCCATGGGCCCCATTATGCTTGCCTCTAGCATTTTAGGGGCTGTTCCCCTTCGCTGCAGGCCTATGAGGCCTTGTGACAAACTTCTCTAGGGATTTAAGCCTTGGCTGCAGGCCTTAGGTCCTTCCTCCAGCCCTTGGCCAACCTCTCGCTTCCTCTGCTCCTTGCCACAGGCCTTTTCCGAGGCCTCTCCTCCCCTTCCGCGGCCTCTCTTACCCCTCGACCTGCCTTTACTTAGGCCGCAGGCCTCTCGGCCTCCCCTTATCTCTCTGCTGTGGCTTCCTTTTGACTGTCGCAGGACTCTAGGAGGCCTTAGCCTTGAGCCACAAGCCCTTAAGGGCCTTGATCCCTTCACGGCAGGCCCTAGTGGCCTCTGCTGCCTTAACAGCTGGCCTATCTAGGCCTTTACCCTTCATTGCTTCTCTCCTCTAGCCCGACGTTGGCCCTGTAGCCCTATCTTGACCTTCTTGGCATCATTTTATCTCTCTGTTTGATGATCATCTGATTTCTGAGCTAATATTTTGGTATTTTGCAGCAAATTTGGGTTAAATTATTGTGATTGCTGGTGGCCATGCCATTGGAAAGATTTTGGACAAGGTGACTAGTCATCAAGCTAGTCACAACTTCAATTGGTTTGCCTCTTCTAACTCTTAAACCCTCACTGTTTTACTTGCAGCCTCTGATCATTATATTTACAGTGGTGAGGTTCTCATAAAAGTGACATAAAAATCATTCATGAGTGGCTTAACACACTAAGGAATTAACCGCATCTAGTGGGCATTCATGGTTTGGCTCACTTCACGGATTATTGTTGACTGTCATAAGCTTAACTAAGTCTGATATATGCGATAACATGAGCACCTAAGAGAGTCTGATTCATTGAATATGTGATATTGGCAAAGTAGTTTATTAAAGTGGTTGTCTCATTTGCATTTTGGCATTCATATGGACTTCATAATTGGCATCATAAGTGCTCTCATCTAACTCAAGAGGAAGCGGTAATTTTGGTACTGTTTTGGCATAGTTGTCATTAAATCAACTTACTGGTGTCCTAAAAATAACCACTGCCCATTTGCTCATTGTGCAAGAATACATTGTCTATGTTAAGTTTCCTAAGGTGATTTGAGAAAAGTACTAACACATTGTTGTCTCTTGTGAGTTGCATAAGCTTCAAAGTTTAAATTGTGTGTTGGAAATAATAAGAGGGGGGTGAACCAGCCTTTCCTATTATTTTTCACAATTGGTTAATTCATAAAGACAATTCAGAGCATCAACATAAAACCATAAAACATATCAAATGAAGAGCAGTACAAAAGAGATTTGGCTTTAACAAAGCGCTGTATTATGTAATGTACAATATACATACAATACTTTACCAGGAAGATCTGGAAGGAAGAGAAACACTCCCAAGAGTTTACAGCAAGCTGGAAGGAAGCTAATGCTCCTTGAAGAGTTGGGCTCCCGTACCAGGGATAATAGCCCAAGTACAATTAACTATCGTAACTGCAATTGTCACTGCTTCTTCCTTCCTTGCACTACCACACTAACCACTGGTACACTACCATCCACTTCTGCCACTGCTTCATCTGTTACCACTTACTGCCGGTGCTGCCACTTACTGTTGTCCATGATCCTGCAACTTACAACTGCTCCTATGCTGCCTTAGCCAGTTGTCATGTAGAGGATCATTGTCAGGAATCATTATTGTCTTGTCTTGCTGTAACATTGTCATGATAAGGTCACTGCCTCATAGATCACAGAGATTATGTCAAACATTGCAAAGGTATTATTGTGAGCCATTGAGCATATATAAGCAATGCTGTTGATGCCACTGTATATAAATGATTCCTTACTGTGTATACTCAGCATTGCTTCACTGTGTTCTGGACACTGCCTCACTAAGTGTTGCCTTACTGTGTATGTATATTGAACGCTGCCTCACTAAATACTGCCTTACTGAATGCCAAGTTTCTTAGTGTTTCTGCGCTGGAGAAGAGGTCACTGCTAATTCAATTTTCATCCTTGCAAGGGTAGCTCGAACCCTTGGACAAAGTCATGAGATTTTCAATTGCTGGACGAGTTTCCCATTGTTTGTGGACTGCGTATGGGTAGCAGAGTTGGACGTGTTGACTGTGGTACCCTATCAATATTGTGAGCAGGCCGGGCATCCAAATTTGGTGCTGCATATCAAGGGCTGGATGTGTGTAGCTTTGTGGGATGCTAAAAAATAATACAGTCAAGGCAAACTCTTCCTTAGAAGGACATAGGACTGAGCATATGGCTCCGCTGAAGCGTACACCTCTGATTTCCTGATGACCACGAATTCTGTAGGGTTCACTGAAGGAGATAAGCCACTCTTGTTCACCTATCAAGACTGCAGTCATATTCTGGGCAACGTATTACCTTTGAGAGGTTTAGTGTGGAGCTACAGGAGCTGGAGTTAAGTGTAAACTTGAACTTGCATTTCTGGACAACACATAGTACAAACCAGAACTGGAACATTATCCTAACGAGTTGATGTTCTTGCTGCCATCTTCATTTCCAAGTTCCATCCCTATAGACTATTCACTGTAATTTCAACTTTTAAATGAAAAGAATCCATTCTATAGGAGCTCTGGCCTATTGAATATTGTATTTGATTTCTGGTGCAGTGACAGGAAATATCAATTTACTTGGTGTTAAAATTGGCAACTAGGGTCAAATTCTTCATGGGTCATCTTATTTATAACAACTGATATTTTTCATGGATTCCTCTCTCTGAGAGGTGTAGGATTGATCTAAAGATCATCCCATTCTGACATGTACAAATGAAGTTATGAATTTATTTTGATTATGGACAAATTGTCAAGGTTGGCCAGCAAACTCATGTAGGCTTAGAAGCCCAACTATCACATCTATTCATCCTCAACATTTGCCTATAAATACGTGATGCCTCCTCATTTGGACACACTTCACTTCTCACACATCTCTCTCTCCTCACATGATTGGGTATAGATTTCTGGGCGGCCTCTCCACACGTGCAAAGAAGAAGATAGTCATTTTCTGTTTTGGGCGTGTTGTCGCACAGATTGTCTAGACAGCGCGACAACGCTCAGATCAGGTGCTGTCACCCTAATCCTCGATCTTTCCATTTAAGCCGTCTCTTGAGGCTAAGGGGGGTAGACCCTATGGGATAAATGAAGACCAACTATGGACCAGTTGGGTTGGGAGACACAACAAAGCAATTTAGCACCTGATTGATTTTTAGAAATTAATGTACCAGTGCCTTATGGAGTTAATGATTAAATGATTATTTCTTAAATGTTGCAGAAGCATGAACTTTGTAAAACAATCATTTATCATCAAATAACCCAAGCAAAGATGAATTTTTGCGAGATAATTAATAAATGCGCAATGCCTTAACAATATTCCAGCAATTGAATTTTTAAAGATTGAATGCTTTAAACAACCATACAATTTAAATGCTAACCAATTACCACTTTCATATAGCTAACTTGTAAATAAACATTTAAGTGCATTTAACTATAGAAAAGTGGAACCACGAAAGACACCAAAAATGAATTTTCAAGTAGTCTTTTTTCAAATATATATATATATATATAATTATTTTTTAAATAAAACAAAACTAAACTAAGCAAAATTAAAGTAAATGAAACCTAAAATTATTAACACTAAACTAAACTAAATGAAAAAGAAAATAAACTAAAACTAAAAACTAACTTAAAAAAAATCAAATATTAAACTAATCTAAATCTAAAATTTAATTTTAAAACTAAATAAAAGAAAACTATTTTTTTTATGCCTTTTTTAATTTTTATGATTTTTTGATATTATTTTATTTTCAAACTTTAAAAATTTAAATCTAAATTTAAAAAAATCTAAAACTAAACAAAACTTAAAACTAAAAAGCTTATCTAAAAGAAACGAACACCTAATAGAATTGAATATACAATATAAACAAAATCGAATCTTTTTATTATTTTATATTTTTTATGTTTTTTTATAGATTGTATTTTTGTTTTTTTTTTTAATATTTTTTTTTTGGATCCTCAAACTTAGCCTTTGGAAAAATCACCTAGGACCTAGGACTTGGGACTTATGAGGGGATTAAAACATTTTCTAACCCTCAAGACAGTTTACATCATGACTTTTACAATTTTACATCTCAAGGGAGGAATCCCATTTGACATAGACCCTCATAGACCACCCAGTCTTGTGACACAAATATAATCTAGTAGATTAAGAAAATTGAAATAACCTAACCAAATAATTAGGATTATTTCCAAATTACTTTTACATAGAATCGAAGCACACTAGGATTCCCCTAAAATTCTAATGACAAAATTCATTCCGGCTTTGGGGTTAGGCTGAAGGAAAACTCTGTCGATCATGGATCGGTGAGACAAAAAACCTTCCGGCACGTAGATTATCACTAGAAAATTAGGTTTGCCTAGGCAGTTTACATACATGACTCAGATCTGCTAAGATTATTTACAATTTACACATGCAAACTGGGTTTACAACATAACATGATCGGGCTGATGATGACAGGCATGGACACGTCGATCATGCGCTATCCCTTTTGCGAAAAAGGGGGTGTACTGATTATGGGTAGTTGACACCTAGTGGTCAACCGAGCGTTGACCAGCGTTGACCGAATTTCAAGAAGGGTTCTGACAGGTGTTGATCAGCCTGCGTTGACCTGTTTGACTGCAATTTTGTGAGGGAAATTTCTGTTTGGGCAGGCCGCATTTCTAGGCACAAAAATTGAGGCATTCCGTACTGTTTGACCAATGTTGACTGCAAATAATTGACCGCAGGTTTGATTTCTGCATTGACCAAGTTTGAATGTGATTTTCAGGACTGTTTTGGGTTGATTCAGAGGATTGTTGGAGGCTGAGTTGACTGGGTTTGACCGAGCTATTTTGGAGGTCAAATCTACACTGTTGACCAACGTTGACTTTTCTGGTTAGGGCTCTTTTGCTGCTGTTATAAATTATCAGAATTTGTAAATTGTACTCTCTGCTGAACTATTGAAGACTAAAAGAAGATTTGATCAAGGGTTTCCCCACATTGGGGTTTGTCCCTGGCTGGTGCCACATCTTGTGTCCTCTTGTTTGACTTGTCTTCTACTGTTTATGTTTATGTTCTATCAACATTTTACTTACATGTTTATGTGATTGCTAAACTGAAATTGATATTGGGCTCATAGATAAATTGAAGTAAAATTGCTCTAAAGCATAGAAAATACCATTGTTGCCTAAAATTAACATGGAATCAGAGTTGAGGTGAAGACAAAGCCCAAGCAAGAGTGAAAGAGCAATCACCAAAGACAGTTGGACAAGGACAAAAGACTCAACGGGTTACTCATCCTACTTCTCGGCTGAAGACAAGCTCCATGATAAATATGACTATCATGGATGGAAGATGTCTCTTGATTTGACCTTGGAAGAGAAGGAAGTGATGGATTATGTGCAGGGTAAAATCACTGAGCCTCCTTCAAATGCACTGGCTATTGCAAAGACCAAGTGCAATAAGGCTGAAGTCAAAATGAAGAAGATTATCAGGGATTCCATTGACAAGCATTTGGTGGCCTATATCTCCGAATTGAAAACCTGCAAGGAGATATACGACAGGGTGGTCGGCATGTTCAAGGTTATTAATGCTAATCAAATTCTTTTTCTTAAGAATAAGTTGAAGGATATTAAGAAGGGCAAGGACGAGGACATTCAATCCTATTTCTTGAGGATTATTGAGATCAAGAATGATCTACTCTTGATTGGAGAAGTCATTACTGATAGGGAGCTTACTCTCACTACCCTTCAAGGGCTCCCACCTGAGCGGCATGTATTTAGAACCAATGTTGCATTAATCGTTATCGGGATAATATCGGCGCAAGGAAGAAATCGGAAAAAATCGTAATTATCGGGAAAAAATCGTTTGGTACAAAAATATTCATTTTTTTTTCAATTTTTTTAATATCTAAACCATCTACAACATAAAATAAATACATTGACACATAAATATGATAAAAGAACTAATATATAAGATGTTTAATATCATCTCTAGTGCTAAAATCACACATAACATTGAATCATGTCCTGAATAGTAAGTCTTGACTCTTGAGTCCCAACTCAACCTCAAAATATCAACAAAAAATATAATAATGTATCTCACCATGTCATAATGTCATATACAATAAAATGAAGAAAATAACTAAAGTCTAATCCTATTGATTTCCTCTACCCCACTTGCGACAAAATGCCACAGCTTTCCCTTTCCCTCTAGATGTAGCTAGTGCTGGTGGAGTTGGCAGTGGAGTTTGCTATGCTCTAGAAGCTGAAGAACTAGAAGTAGGAGCTATAGGAGGTAGACCACGTCCTCTACTGGTGGTAGGGGTAGCCTGGGCAGGTGGTGTCCCCTGGAAACATTACAATCTCCCAATCCTGAAATCCTGAAAAACTGATAAGTCTGCTGGATTTTGAATGAAATCTAAAATTCTACTTTCTCCGTGTGAAATCCAACGAGGCTGGAACCACTCTCAAACATCCTGAGTCATTTCATGGTAATGTTAAAAATTTAAGTAAAAGGATGAAAATGAAGATTAAGGAGAATGTCACTTTTACTTTAAGAATTTAACATTACCATGAATAGCATATCAATGCTAGGGCCTAGACTTGATCATTAAGCTGCCTCACTCAAAAATTATTTGTTTCTTTAAAAAAAATTGCATTTCGAACATTTAACATCCCTTATAAAACCTCACTGCCTCGATTGCCCGCGATAAAAACGGAAAAAATCGGGTATAAAAAAAACTGGCGATAATTTCGGATATTACTCACGATAATATCGACAATGGGAAATTATCGGGATAAAACGATAATATCGCAATTTTAACAACATTGTTTAGAACCACTATACTCAACAATGATTGAATTCGAGGGTTTGAAGAATTGATGTCGAGATGCATTCAAGAAGAAACAAGAATGGTGGAGCAAGAAATGCCTTCTAATAGAAGCAACCCCACTGCATTCTCCGCTCATCCCAAAAGGAGGAATAATGTAGTGTTTAAAGGTCATTTCCATGGAAAGCCTGGATCTAAGGGAGGAAGGAAGGGTAGGTGCTTTGTTTGCAATAAGTTTGGCCACTATGCAATAAAACAGTGCGAAACACGCATATGGATTTCCAATGAATGAATTGATGAGCAAAATGAAGCTCAATAATAATACATAGATATTTACAGTAATAGAAACATCAAGTTTCTATTAGGAAATAGAAACAATCAGTTTCATCTAATGAAACTGCTAAGAAGATAAAAATAGCAACAACTAATAAGAATGAGCATTAAACACTAAATAGTATTATTCTAATACCTTTCCTTAATGCTCAATCTATTTACAACACCAATAGACCCTTTGAATTTTACAAACTTATCAGGACCAAGAGGCTTGGTGAAGATGTCTGCAAGCTGCTCTGTTGTGGGAACATATCGCAACGGAATGGATCTGTCTTCAACAAGCTGGCGAATGTAGTGGCAATGGGTTTCCACATGCTTTGTTCGTTCATGAAAGACTGGATTCTTGGCAAGTTTGAGCACTCCCTGATTATCACAAAACAAGGGAGTAGGACCTGTCTGGGAAACATGCATATCCGCAAGCATATGTCGAAGCCAAACTGCCTCACAGGATGCCTTAATTGCTCCCCGATACTCTGCTTCTGTTGAGGAGAGGGCCACTGCTTTTTTCTTCTTACTAGTCCAGGTGATAGCACCGGATCCTAGACTAAACATATACCCAGCTGTAGATTTACGGTCATCAACCGAACCGGCCCAGTCAGAATTTGTGTAACCACTGAGTATAAGATCGGAACTTCGGGTGTATAGGAGTCCATAGTCAGAAGTGCCACGCACATATCGTAGCACGCGCTTTGCTGCTATCCAATGATTAGCTTTAGGAGCTGACATGAAGCGGGAAATGTAGCTCACTACAAAACTGATGTCAAGTCTAGTGGCAGTAAGGTAGATGAGGTTGCCCACTAATTGCCTAAATAAAGTTTCATCCGCAAGGGGAGAGGATGACTGAGCTGAAAGTTTGAGCCCTGGTTCCATAAGAGTCGTGGCCGGTTTGCAATCCTGCATTCTGAACCTGTCCACAAGATTTTTGGCATACTTGGACTGAGAGAGAAAGATGTTGTTCTCAGTCTGCCAGACTTCAATCCCAAGACAGTAATGAAGAAGTCCCAAGTCTGTCATATCAAAGGTGCTGCATAAGTCTTGTTTGATTCCATGGATCAAATGTGCAGAGCTACCAGTAATGATAAGGTCATCCATATAGACAATCACAAACAAATATCATCACCAGTATGCTTGATATATAGGTTTGCATCAGATGGGCTCCGCTGAAAACCATGATCTGTCAGGTACTGATCAATTTTCATGTACCAAGCCCGAGGAGTTTGTTTCAATCCATAGAGTGCTTTAGCTAATCTACAAACTTTCTGTTCTTGACCAGCAATCTTGAATCCTGGACGCTGCGTCATGTAGACTTCTTCTTGTAAGTGACCATTTAGGAAAGCACTCTTTACATCCATCTGATGAACTTTCCAATTGAATTGAGCTGCTAGGGCGAGGACAAGCCGTATGGTACTCATCTTGGCTGTAGGAGCAAAAGTCTCCTCATAGTCGATGCCTTCCTTCTGTGAGAACCCTCGAGCCACAAGACGAGCTTTATACTTGTCTAGGGTTCCGTCAGCTTTGTATTTCACTTTATACACCCATTTGCAGCTGATGGGCTTTTTTCCTGCAGGAAGATCAGAAAGGGTCCACGTGTGATTTTTCTGAAG
This sequence comes from Pinus taeda, assembly GCA_000404065.3. Lineage (NCBI taxonomy): Eukaryota > Viridiplantae > Streptophyta > Pinopsida > Pinales > Pinaceae > Pinus > Pinus taeda. The sequence continues at coordinate 64,377 of APFE030825119.1, read as the reverse complement.
ACTCTGGAATTTAGCTTCCATAGCCTTTTCCCAGTCAGATGTACCCTTAGCCTCTGAATAGGTTTGAGGCTCAAAAATACTGTGTAGGTTAGCCATAAGAGCAAAATTTACTGATGTTTTCTCTTATGTATAGAAGTTCTACCTTCAAGGAGCTCATCATCCCGGAGATCACCAATGGTTTTAGCCCACCGTTTAGGCCAAAGAGTAGAGGAACCAATATCAGGAGGAGGTGGAGAAGGCTCAAGAACAATAGGAGCAGCAAGAGGAGGGTTATTTTCCGGAGGAAGCTCAGGTAGTGTATTGTCAAACACTGATGCTGCATCATCCCTCCCATCAGGTGGACCTACTGGAAGAAGAACACTGTGAGGCTGATCCTCAGAACACTTCTCAGAAGGAGAAGACTGAAAGAATCCTCTATCTTCATCAAATACTACATCCCGACTGAAGTTAAGACGACCAGTGGCTATATCTATTAGTCTATAGGCCTTGTGATGATCACTGTACCCTATCATCATGAGTTTCTGGCTTTTGAAATCCAACTTAGAGCGCTTAGCAGCTGGAATCCAAACATATGCAACTGAGCCAAATACTTTGAGGTGACTGATATAGGCTTACGACCAGACCAAACCTCTTCGGGAGTCTTCCCCTTAACAGCCTGAGTGGGTGATCGGTTAAGAAGATAAACAACAGTGATAACTGCTTCAGCCTGGAATTTGTTCGGAACACTCCTGTGTTGTAACATGGAACGAGCCATTTCAACAACCATGCAGTTGCGGCGTTCGACAACACTGTTCTGCTGAGGACTGTAGGGTGTAGTTAACTGGCGTTTGATGCCATGAGTATCACAGAATTTGGAAAAAGCAGAAGAACAAAATTCCCCCCCGTTATCTATCCTAAGAGTCATGATATTACAACCAGACTCTTTTTCAACTAAGGTTTTAAACTTCTGAAAGGTACTAAATGCATCAGATTTATATTTTAGAAAATACACTCACATCTTTCTACTGAAATCATCTACAATAAGCACACAATATTTGCAAGCAGTGATAGAATATGTATTCATAGGACCACAAATATCAGCATGAATTAACTGGAGTACCTTAGATGCGCGCCAAGATTCTCCATCCTTGAATGAAGATCGATGTTGCTTGCCAGCTTGACAGGCGCCGCATATGCCCAACTGCTGAGTCTGAATATCAGGTAACCCTGACACAAGTCCCTCCCGAGAAAGCTGAGAGAGATACTGCATGTTTAGATGCCCATATCGTTGATGCCACAGAGTGCTGATGGGAGAAACACGAGCTGCTAGAGCCACTTCTGGAGAATCACTAGTGTCAAGAAGCCTGTATAGACCATTGATCTTCTAGGCCAACAACAACCGTAAGACTAGTCTCCCTGTCGTAATAGAGCACTTGTGCGGGCTGAACATCTACATCAAAGCTGAGGAGAGTTCCTCATAATTTGGCTGACAGAACAACAGATTAATTTCACTACCAGGAACATAGTTACACATTCAGGAAGATGAGTGTGTGCCCACCAGACTGGATCTGAACTGTACCTCTGCCAACCACCTTTGTACTTTTTACCTCCGCAAATACCACAGGATTCACTAAAGGTGAGAAGTCAAATAACCAGTCACGCTATGAGAGAAATTGGCGTGATGCACCAGAGTCAATGTACAGGCAGAAGACGGAACATGATCTGAAGACCTTTTAGCCATAAAGGCGTAAAAGGCAGAATCTGTCTGCTCGGAATGTTCTGCAACATTTGCTGTCGGATGGGGCCCTCCCTGTTTTTTCTGTTCAGAAGCAATCCTCTGTCGGCAATCTTTCTTCATGTGGCCGAACTTGTGACAGTAATTACACTGCACACTTTTCTTCCTAGCCGGGTCAAAAGGCTAAGAAGAACCTTTTTGCTGAAAGGACTGAGAGGACTGATATTTGGCAGCAAAAGCATTTTCCGAGGACACGGATGAAGCACTACTACCAAACTGTTGTTTCCAAATATCTTGCTGCAGGAGTTTGGTGCATAACTCTGGAAACTTCAGATCAACATTTGTGGTGGTAATGTTGAGTGTTTCTATGAAATGTTCATAAGATTTCGGTAGACTTTTCAGAGTGATGACTACCATATCTTCTTCCTCCATGGTCCGACCAATGGCTTCGAGCTGATCTCGAATGTCTTTAATCCCTTTAAGATGTTCCTGTAAAGACATATGTTCGTCCATCATGATGGAGAACAGCTGATTCTTGAGAAAGAAAGCTTTGCTTTTGTCGGATGTCTCGTGCAATTCCTTAAGATGTTGCCAAATTTCAGCAACTGTTTTGCCTGAAGGAATCTGTGGTAACTGATCATCAGTGGCAAAAAGTTTGAGAAGCATAACAGCCTCTCGATTTTGATCATCAAACTTATCTTGATCAGTACCAGCTGTACCAGGACAGAGCTCTTTGGCCAAAACAAGCTGGTCAAGACACCTATATTAAAAAATGGTCAACATTCTCTGTTTCCAGATGTTATAATTGGTGCCATTAAAGCGTTGACTGCCTTCCAACATTAGATTGGTTAGCGAAGCCATCTGCACGTTTCTCAAGACACGAAAAACAACAAAGGAGTCTGGCACGGATTTCAATGTAGATGCCGGCTGATCCGGACAAAATTTGGACAGGTGCTGGAAACAAATTTCAAATCTACTGACTCAAAAGTTGAGGTACAGAAAACGATGTACCTAGAAAACTTCTGATAACTTGGTCGAAAGACAAGTCACCGGAATTAGTCTTTCGGTTTCGTTTGAATTTGAAATATACCGAAATAACCCACGGATCAGAAAATTTGCTTAACACATACAGTGCTGTGTTAACATCGGGATGACCAAAAAACGCTGAATCAACGGCTGAAGAGGGTTGGCTGTTACGTAAAAAAAACAAATTTTGCTGACTGTCACGGGCCGACACTCAATGCTGGAGAAAGCCGGAAGCCACAAATACATCGATGGTGCAAGGCCACTAAAGAGAGAGAGACCCGCAAAGCACACACCACGAAACAAAGAAATGACCAAGTCCCAAATAAAAACTGCTGATAACAAACCGACCCTGCTATTGCACCCCTCCCTGTACAAGACACCCGACAGCCTTTCCCGCGAGAAAGTCAACGGGGATCAAGAATCAAACGTGCAACAAAAAAAATCGACCCGCTGGATTGGGTGCAACGACCCGTTGGATTTTGGTGCAACGACAAAAAAATTGAGAGCGGTTTCACGGAAAAAAAAAATCGAGGCACAGTATACAAATTCCTTGTTCTTCGATGGCTTTGACCGACGTTTGCTGCTTGGATAAACCAATATGTAAATGAATATGCACAGAGACGTCGTCGATTGTGGGTTCTGATGTTCCGACGTAGCCTATTCTCCACTATAGGTACGCTAGGAATGACATGGCAATTGCCAGACGCCGATATAAGAGAGAGGGACGCATATATACGCTAGATCTGCCTTGCCCCCATACGCTCGCGTTTTCTGGAGCTAATACAAAGAAGTGAATACAATGTCGATTCAACAAGACGCCGTGAAGAATGCGAAGAGTAGAACGATACCACAGAGAACCCGAGGACGTTGACGCATATGGAAACGACGACTATCCACTGTATAAAGAAAACCCTCGGAGTAGTCGGAATAAAGAAACACAGGTGCAAATAAAACAACGACGTCCAAAAAAACAATTCAGATTCCAAGAGCAATTCCGAAATGAGCCACAAAATTTTTCAGACAATGAAAAATTATTTCGAAAGATTCTTGTGCTCTGATACCATAAAACAGTGCGAAACACGCATATGGATTTCCAATGAATGAATTGATGAACAAAATGAAGCTCAATAATAATACAGAGGTATTTACAGTAATAGAAACATCAAGTTTCTATTAGGAAATAGAAACAATCAGTTTCATCTAATGAAACTGCTAAAAAGATAAAAATAGCAACAACTATTAAGAATGAGTATTAAACACTAAATAGTATTATTCTAATATGCAAGGGAGTGTCCTAATAAAAGGGATACACCTCAAGATGATGACTATCATAACAATTCTAGGTGCAACTTCAAGAACAACAACAACAACAACAATCAAAGGAATGGCAAGTCCAATGGCAAAGGAAAAAGGAATGCTGGAGATTAAGGAAATGGTCGTCCCTCCAAGAAATCAAGGAACTCCATGTATGATGAATCCAATGTTGTTAAAAATAAGCAAAAAGAGTACTATCTTATATCGGCCCTCTCCATTGCGTCTCCTTCAGACGCTTTGGGAAATTGGTTGATTGATAGTGGTGCCTAAAGGCACTTCATCGGATATAAGGAAGCCCTCTCTAATTTGATAGAAAATGAGACAAACTTGGAGATCATCCTTGGAGACGATGCCACCTATCCCGTGAAGGGAGTAGGGAATGTTACCCTTCAATTGAATCAAGGTAACTCTATTCATTTGCAAGAAGTACTATATGTACCCGATATCAAGAAGAACCTGGTTTCCATTTCAACAATGGAAGATAAAGGATTCAAGGTGGCTTTTATCGATGGAAAGGTATGTGTTTGGAAAAGAAATTTCAAGGATGCTTTTACTCTTGGGTTCAGGGTTGATAGTTTGTATCAAGTTGGAGGAAGTCCATTGGGAGCCATGTCTTGCGACATCTCTACAATCTGAACTATGACACCGAAGGTTTGCCCATCTTCATTATAAGGCCCTCCTCGATGTGAGACAGGTATACCTGAGTTCAAAGTAGAGCATGAAGGTGTATGTCCGGGATTTGTCGAAGGAAAACTTACAAGGAGACCATTCCCCTCAAGTAATAGCAAGACCATAGACATATTGCAATTGATCCACTCCGACATATCTAGTATGATGCCCGTAAACTCCTTGGGAGGATACTTATATTATCTCACCTTTGTGGATGATTATTCTCGCAAGACCTGGATCTACTTCCTGAAGAAGAAGGATGAAGTGTTCACCTGGTTTCGACATTTCAAAGCCTTGATCAAAAACCAATCCGGGAAGAAAATCAAAATACTGAGGACTGATAATGGGACCGAGTATGAATCTAATGAATTCCAAGATTATTGCAGAGAAGCAGGCATTAAGAGGGAGACTACAACGCCATACACTCCCGAGCATTATGGTGTGGTTGAAAGGAAGAATTGCTCTATTGTAGAAGTTGTCCATGCCATGCTTCATCATCAAGTCCTTTCAAAGTTTCTATGGGGTGAAGCTGCAAATACCGCCGTGTATGTTCAAAACCAATGCCCTCATCAAGCATTGGACTCCAAGACTCTCGGAGAAATGTTCGCTGGTAAGAAACCCGATGTCTCTCATTTTAGAATTTTTGGAAGTCCTGTATATTTCATGTGCCGAAAGAGAAAAGAAGCAAATTGGGTGCATTTGGGAAGAAAGGAATCTTTGTGGGCTATAGTGAAAATTCTAAGGGATATAGAATTTATGTGGCTGGTCAAAAGGAAGTTGAGATAAGTCATGATGTCACCTTCAACGAAGATATGGTCCTTAGCAAGATCAACAACCTTCCTATCCTAAGGAAGGACAAAGAAGCTGACACAAGAAATCAGGATGAAAAAGAGGACGAAACAATGCCTGATGTTGATGAACCTATGGATCCTATTGATCTGCTTCCTCATCAGCGTTCCTCCTCCAAGACAAGAACCTCATGGCTTAGGGAGACTCTCGAAGATTCTGAGAGGCACATTGCACTAAGGGGGACTTTCCATGAAAGCAAGAAGTTGAATAGGTACCAAGGATATTTGGCCGCCATGAGCACTATCATTCAAAATGAGTCTTCATCATTAGAAGAAGCCACAGAGAAACATGTATGGAAGGATGCTATGAATGAAGAATACAAGTCAATTATGAAGAATGATGTCTAGGATGTGGTCCCTAGAACCCAGGGCAAATCGGTTGTCACTTCTAAGTGGCTCTACAAAATCAATCATGGAGCTGATGGAAGTGCAAAAAAATTCAAGGCTCGCTTTGTTTCTGGAGGCTTCTCTCAAAAGGAAGGTGTAGATTACGACGAGATATTTCCACCTGTTGCTCAATACACCACCATCCACTCGATCATAGCCTTTGCTACCTCGCAAGGATGGAACCTACATCAGATGGATGTCAAGACTGCCTTCTTGCATGGTTCAATTAAAGCGGAAGTCTGTGGAACAAGCCGAGGGGTTTGAAGTTCATGATCGGGAATCTCATGTATGCAGGTTGAAGAAAGCTCTCTATGGATTGAGGCAAGCGCCCTGGGCTTGGTATATGACAAGATCGATAACTATCTGATGAAGCTGGAATTCACTAGAAGTGATGCTGATCCGAACCTTTACTTTAAGGTTGAAAATAGTGTTGTAGGAAACGCCCCCCAGATCAAAAGCCCGAAATGCGATCCTTGGACGGTCTGCCCTCCGAAATGTGTTTCGGAAAAACCGAAATGCGGATCGGGCTGAAAAATACAGTTCCTGCCATTTTGGAACTGTATGGGCCGATCCGTGTTTCGGCTTTTTCGAAACGCGTTTCGTACAACAGATCGACTTGTATGATCCGTGACGTTTTTGGGTCAGATCTGTACAGATTGCAACCGCTTCGCCAGGAAAGTGGCCGTTTCCGCCGCGTGGGCCACAAAGTGGTGCATTTTTTAATTTTATTTTCCTTTTTTTTGTTTTTCTTTGTTGGGGGTGGGTCCACCTTGGGTTATGGTGAGGAGTGAAGGGATTAAAGACCCTTTCATCTCTCATTTGCTCACTTTTATTTTATGAGAGCATAGAGAAGAGAGGAGAAGAGAGGAGAGAAGAGAGGAAAAGAGAGGAGAAAGAGAGGAGAAAGAGAGTAGAGCTTGGAGGAGTGAAGGAGGAGGAGCTTGGAGGAGGAGATTGGAGGACTTCCATCTACAAGAGCTAAAGTGGTAAGTGCAAACCCCAAACTCCCTGATTCTTTTGACATTGTTTTTTGTATTTTTCTCCTCCCTCTCCTACTCTTTCCCATTCTTTCTACTTGCTCATTTAACTGCAAGTTGTCCACCACTTATATCGATATTCCAAGATGGTGTTCTTTTGGCTTCTATGTATCATTCCACTTTTGGTTTTAATGATGGCAAGGGGGAGTAGGAATAGAAGGGAAAAAGAACATGTCAATGTGGCAATATTCTGGATAGTAAATAATGATGTGAAGCCAAGCAGAGTAGATCTATGAAGCAACAGGAGCAGGAAGAGTTCATCGAAAGCCATCAAAGAAGAACTATCAAAAGAAGAGCTATCGGAGCAGTGCATCAGAAGTCATAGGAGTGAAGAGAAACCACAGGAGCGATGAGCCAAGACAAAGCAGATCTATTGGAGGAAGGAATAAACTGTGGAAACCTCTTAAAAAGTTCACAACGCATAAAACAAACCGGAGGAGTTAACGTATCGGCATATATAATATTGGCGGACTGTATTACATGTCACCGCACAAAACCCCCAATTGCGATTTGAGCTGCGGACCTGACTTTCGAATAGAACAAGCTCCAATATAATACCGCATACACCACTATTGGAAGTTATTTATCGCAAATCATAAATGTCACCGCCCAAAAAGCTGTGATTGCGATACCATTGCAGACCCACTGCACCATTGTAATACAACTCGATAGAATATCGCATCCATCGCATAATCACAAACCATAAGGTTTATTATGTATCACCGCCCCAAATCCGCCGATCGCGATATGTACTTCAGACCTGATGGTTCCACTACAATACACCATAATACAATATCGCATCCACGGTATAAACTTTCATATCACAAGTCATAAAGGTATGTCACAATAAAACGTTGATTGCGATATAATATGCGGACTCGAGAACTCCATTAAAATATACCTTTATGTAGTATTGCGTTTGGGTATCGGAAGTTACACAAATCATAAAGGGTCATCACCTCACACTGCCGATTGCGATAAACCCCCGAACTGCCGATTGCGATAGAAGCCATGAATCTGATGGATCTATTGACAACTGTTTAATGTTATATTGCGTCCGCCTCATCGGCAATATGAGTATTGGCTATGTTACATCGGTAATGTTAAAGGTTGCGATGCGGACCTCCAAAAGTTGCGATTGTGATTGCGATTGGTGATGTGCATGTGGGGATTACCATTCTTCTACTATAATATGGTTATAGCCTCGCTGGTCTCTCCGTAAATAAACAAGTCAGCCTCCCTCCAATAGACGTGTCTCTCAAGTCATTGGTGAAACTCGTATAAGTACAAGTTAAAATGTTTCACTAAAGGCATCGATCGGGCATCTGACACAAAGAAGAATTAAAAAGTTCGCAACTCGTGAACTTGAAAAGACAAAGAAAGACGAAGGTTTAGTAGAAGACGAAGGCAGAAGCCGAAAGTCGAGCAAAGAAGGAAGCAGAAGACAACGGGAGGACAATCTTTTCGACCTGATTCATCTTGGAAGGTTCAAACCCGATGTGAAGCCATAGCGCAGACAACGACTTGTTGCAAAGACTATAAGGACAGGATTTGGTAAAGAAGTTCTTGGAAGTAGTGTAATACAATCAAACATTTTTTGGCAGAGTAAATCTATAGGGTTGGAGCCCTTAGGGTTGGTGCCTCAGAATTGGAAGGATTGGTGCCCTTGGAGTTGGTGCTCTTAAATTCAAGGTTGTTGCCTTGGTAAGATAGGGTCGGATCCTTAGCAGTTGGAGCCTCATCAAAGTCCAAGTTGGTGCTTGGCAAAACTCATCAGATATTGTATTCAATCTTTTTCTATATTCAATAAAATCATTTATTTGATTAGAATTGTAAAGAATCTAAACTGGTAATAATAAAAATTGAAAAGAAATATTGATTCACCCCCCTCTCAGTATTTCGAATAGGATAGTGGTCCCCATATGAGTGACCCAATGAATGATGAGGAGGAAGGGTTTGAAGAGGAAGGGGATGAACCTGAAGGGAACACTGAAACATTAGAGGGGAAAGCTGCAGTAACACCCTTGTGGAACTATGTGACCAAACTTGAAGGGGGAAAGGGTGGTGAAAGCCACAAATTTTGTGCCCTCATGGTTGTCATGGAAGAAAACCATTTAGTGGTTTATATACCTGTGTGAGGAAGCATCTTTGTGGGGTGATGGATAGTGATGATAAAAAGGGCATTGTGGGGATACAAATTTGCCCAAACATTTCAGCTGAACAAAGAAGAAAATACATCCAAATAGAGGAGATTGCACAACAAAAAAGCAAGAAACAAAAAACTCATTTTGAATAAAGTGTAACCTCTAGATTTGGTAGCTCATCTCCTCATGGTACTTTTGCAAGCTCTTGAGGTAAAAGAACTATACGAGATTTCCTGAATGTTGCTGGGAGGGATGATGTGGATGGAAAGATAGTCCGATTTCTTTGTGTTTGCGGTGTACCATTCAATGTGCTTCGCTCTCCCTATTGGCATGAAATGGTAAAGGCCATTAATGAAGCCCCAAAAGGATACAAGTCCCCCAACTATGAGAAAGCTAGAACAATGTTATTAGAAAGAGAAAAAGCAAAGGTTCAAAGAGCTTTGACACATTTCATAAATGAGTGGGTAGATTGTGGGGTATCCGTTGTATCAGATGGGTGGACAAATATTAGAAACCAACATTTGATAAATGTTCTTGGTGTTTTTGCTAATGGTGCATTATTTATTACATGTCATGACTCCTCCTCCATCAGTGCATCTTCCCAAAACATTGCAAATCTCCTTTTGCAATCAATTAGAGATGTTGGTTCGAATAATGTGGTTCAAGTGATCACATATAATGCAACAAATTGTAAGGCAGCAGGAAAAGTTATTGAGCGTACTCATCCACACCTCTTTTGGTCTGGGTGCCTGGTTCACACATTGAACCTTTTGATGCATGATATTGTGAAGAATAAAGAATGTGCGTGGATTAATGAGCTTTACAGGAGAGGGAAGCAACTCATTAAATTCATCACAAGGAATACTAGGGTAAACTACTTCTATGGCACTTACTCCAAGTTGTAGTTGCTTAAACTTGCGAAAACAAGATTTGCTAGTTATACCTTAACTTTAGGTGGCTAGTGAAGGTGAGACAAGCTTTGACTAATATGGTGTGCGCTGAATCATCAGAGGAAATTATCACTGATAGAGATGTTGCTAATGTAGCCAAGGGCACTATTCTTGACATGTACTTTTGGTCACAGGTTAAATATGTTTTGCAATTCACTAAACCAATTTATTACATGATCAAGTTTGTGTGAGAATTTCTGAATCTACACATCAGAATACAATCACTGGTTTATCATCTCCTACTTATTCTTTATATTTAACAAGTTACTCAATTACTTAAACAATGATGAAAACACTATTGCAGCCTACACATACATACAGATCATGAACTGAAATATATTGAGACAATCACATAAGGGACACCGTTATTTTTGGATAATCGTCCCCAGAAAAACCCAATTCGGGAAAACCGGTGCAACATTAGAGGGTTTATATTATTAAGAAGATTTCTGAATACAACTAGGGTGCCAAATGCGGCTCACCCAACAGAGAATAGCCTTGGCAGAGGTACCTCTATCTGGAGACAGATATTTCGACAAATCTAGCGAATGGATGATCAAACCCCACAGATGACCCTGCTATCCCTAATGCTGGGCACTGATGGCTGCTCCAAGCTCTGCGCTAGAACTACGTGACCTCCTCTAGGCGTTGCGTCACCCTCTTAGTGAGCCTCCCTTGCTCAAAAAGTCGATTTGCTAAACTGCTCTCTCTGCCCCACAGAAAAATCTCAGCTCTGCCTCTAAGGGACTGCGTCAGCCCCACCAGCTTCTGCATCACCTGCGTCAACCCTTCTGGCCTCTGTGTCACCCTCTTTGGAGTTGCGCTGTCTGTCCTGGTGCTGCTCTACCTCTCTGCTATGTATTCTTTGGCCTTGGACTGAAGTCCCTCTGCCGAACTGCCCCTCACTGTAACTCAGATCACTAGCTCGATTTTCTCAGCAAACCATGCACCAGAAAAATCTCGCTCTTTGATCTCTTGGTGTATCTCCAATCGACCCTCAAGCCTCCTCTTATAGTTTTCTTGTTGATGGATCAACGACCGCGATCTAATCTCTAATCAACGTCTAAGATTAAAATAGGCTTGATCCTCGTCATTTAGAACCTTCTTACCCATATTTTTATCAATACACATTAATATTTTTATTTTCCCAAGTTTAGACTTAGGAACTCATTAAAAATATTAATTATTTTAATAACTCCTCATCCGGGTGGAATTTCTCCAAACGATTTCTGGGTTTTGGAGATTTCATGTGTTCTAGCCCCTCCACAAAATTTCGGAGCTAGAGCACATCTGATGCTACCCAAAATCAACACTCCCTCTTAGCGAAGAATGTTCTCTAGCAATATTTCCTCATAGAAGCATTACACTGATTGACTGCATTAGTCCTTTGTGCTTTTGATGCTTGGCCTGTTGCCCTTCATCCATTGCACCATTGCTTCCTGTACTGCTGCCCATGACTCTACCATGACCACTGCTACATATGTACTGCAACTCCTTCTCAAAACGCTCCATCATGTTGCCTATAGCACTGCCACTGCTAACTGCTGCACTGCAACTTAGTTACTGAGAAGTAAGTAACTGAAACTTCACCCAAAAATTGACATCCTGGTTAGTATGGATGCCTCGTGATCCTGAAACTACCTCTGTTGCTAATCTGTGTTGACCCTCTGCTGCCACTACGCTGTTGCAAATTGCTCTGTGCCTCTCGCACTGCTACAACATCCACTGCGCTGCCTCAGACTTTCTCACTCTAGCAATGCCATTGTCACTCCATCACACCTCGCTCCAATCGACACCCGTCATTTTGCTACTGTCGTTAAGGGCCCCTGTAGCCGTATGTGATCCAAGAGTTTGGGCACCTCAAGGACCCTGCCCCATCATGTAGTCCTCTTGACTACAACTCCATGTTGCCCCACCTCTTCGCCAGAGGTGCATGAACACTCATGGCACAATCGTCATCCTCGCCTTCCTTGTCCGCTTTCGCTGGAGCAACATTTGATTCATAGGCTTCTCCCTTATCTTTCTTCCGGGGGCACTGAGTGGCATAATGTCCCAGTTCCCCATAGTTGAAGCATTTGACCTGGGTGATGTCCTTCTTCTTCCTCTTCTACTGCACTTGTTGTCCCGACGATGCAAGAGTTGCATCCTCCTCCTCCTCCTTCTTGACCAGGGTTCCCTTGCCGCTACTCCTTGCCTTGGTGAACCTCCTGAGCTCTTCCTGTCGAAGAGCTGCCCACATCTCCTTGCATGGAAGAGCCTTGGTACAAGGTGGTTAGAGTCTCCCACATCTCCCTCGCTGTTTCCTTCTCAGCAATGTGTGGTACTACATGATCTTTGACCACGTCTAGGATCATGCACTTTGCCTTCGCCTGGGCCTCCTTGTACTTCTTTGCCACATCAACGTCAACCAGAACAACAATCACTTTCAAGACATAGTCCTTGATGCGATGTTTATCTAGGATTGCTAGGATCCTGGTCTTCCAGATGACAAAATTGGATGCTTTGTCCAATCTGTCCTGATCCCTCAACCCATTCATTGCCATCTTTGCTAAAAAATAGGACAGGGTCTCTTCTCCTTCTCCTGCTGTCAATCTAGCAAGACTTGGATCTGGATTTCTTTGGTGCAAGAAACCCTCTAAGGAACAAGCTCCTTTAGACTCCCTCTGAGTCTTGATTTCCTTCACGAAAATCCTCCCGCCAACTGTCGAATCACTTCCTCTCCAATCCTCCTTTGCTGCTGCAACCCGGATTTAGATTTCTTTGGCTAGAAATATATCAAGTCAGTAACTCCCTCTACCTCGGCTTTGTCTCCACAGACACTGTTCTGCACCAACAGAAACAACGTCCCACCAGCTCCTCAAATCGAATTTGCTCTTCTTCCTCAGCCCTGACAACTCATTGATTCAAACCTCTCACGCTCTGCACTGGCCCAGAGAGCTGACGCAATCACTGCGTGGGTGCCTCTTGGGCTCTGCGTCACCCTCTGTAGGCTCAAAATGCTGACGTTGTCACTGCGTGAGCCTCTGCGTCACTCTTCTGGCTCTGTGTCACTCCTGCAGCTGCTTCTCTGCCTCTGAAACAACACTGGCACTCGGGACAACTGCTTCTCTGCAGCAAAATCTATGGATCTGTCGGCTGGTGTCTTCAATTTCCTATGATCTGCAATGCTCTGATACCATGCGAGAATTTCTGAATCTACACATCAGATTTCCTACTGCAATCACTGGTTTATCATCTCCTACTTGTTTTTTACATTTAACAAGTTATTCAATTACTTAAACAACGATGAAAACACTATTGCAGCCTACACATACATACAGATCATGAATTGAAATATATTGAGACAATCACACAAGGGACACCATTGTTTTTGGACAATCATCCTCGGAAAAACCCAATTCGGGAAAACCAGTGCATCATATAGAGGGTTTATATTATTAAGCAAATTTCTAAATACAATTGGGGTGCCAAATGCGGCTCACCCAACAGAGAATAACCTTGGCAGAAGTACCTCTATCTGGAGATAGATATTTTGGCAAATCCAACAACTGGATGATCAAACCTCACAGATGACCCTGCTGTCCCCAGTGCTGGGTAGTGATGGCTGCTCCAAGCTCTGCGCTGGAACTGCGTGACCTCCTTTAGGAGTTGCATCACCCTCTCAATGAGCCTCCCTTGCTCAGAAAGTCGATTTGCTAAACTGCTCTCTCTTTGCCCCACAAAAAAACCCTAGTGCTGCCTCCAAGGGTCTGTGTCAGCGCCACCAGCTTCTACGTCACCCGTGTCAGCCCCTCTAGCCTTTGTGTCACCCTCTCTAGAGCTGCGCTGCTTGTCCTAGTGCTTCTCCGCCTCTCTACTATGCATTCTTCGGCCTTGCACTGAAGTCCCTCTGCCGAATTTCCCCTCAATGCAACTCAGATGACTAGCTTGATTTTCTCAGCAAACCACACCCTAGAAAAATCGAACTCTGTGATCTCGTGGTGTACCACCAATTGACCCTCAATCCTCCTGTTATACCTTTCCTGTTGATGAATCAATGACTGTGATCTACTCTATAATCAACGACTAAGATTAAAACAGGCTTGATCTTCGTCACTTAGAACCTTCTCACCCATATATTTATTAATAAACATTAATATTTTTATTTTCCTAAGTTTAGACTTAGGAATTCATAAAAAATATTAATTATTTTAATAACTCCTCATCTGGGTGGAATTTCGCCAAACGATTTTTGGGTTCTGGAGATCTCATGTGTTCTAGCCCCTCCACAAAATTTCGGAGTTAGAGCACATCTGATGCTACCGAAAATCAATAGTTTGGAGATTCAGATTGACCAATAATTGGGAGGTGTATGAGCAAATGGATAGCATGTTGGGGCAGATTAAAGACATTGTTGAGCTTAGAGATATCACCTTGTACAATTATATTTGTGCAGAGCTGGAAAACTGATGGGAAATGCTAAATGTTCCATTGCATGCATTAGCATATGTTTTGACACCTAAATACTATCATCCATCATGGTTTTCAACAGTAGCGCCCGGGGGAGGGGGGGGGGGAGAGCAGGAGAAAACCACACCAAGATCAAGAGGTTCACAAAAAATATATGATTGCATTGAGTAAATTAGTCCCTTGACGAGGAGGAGGCTGCCATGGTACGAAGACAGTTGAGCAACTATACGCTTAACACTGGTCCATTTAGGAGCATGCATGCAATTAGAGATCGAGAGACTTTTTCTTCTCTTGAGTGGTGGAACACTCTGTTTTAAAAAATGGCCAGCTCGAATCTGAAATGGTTGAGCTAGACCGAGCTAGAGCCTAGCCAGGTCCGCTTGGTGGACGAATCAGTTTGACCGACCGGGTTGTTACCGAGCCGGCTGAGTCGGTGGCTACGACCGAAAAGTGCTGCATTTTTTTTAGGGGAAATTCAGGACCCCACACCCCATTCTATTCTGCCTTTGGGTTCTTTGGGGTCCATTTACCTCTCCCAAACCCTATAAAAGCTACCCAACCCTTCTCATTTCCTCATAGCTATCTCATTGCATTTGAGTGAGAATTTGTGAGGAGTTTGTGAAGAGTTGTGGAGTTTGTTTTTGGAGCAGCAGTGAGGAGTGTTGGACAAGCATTGGAGCAGGAGTGAGGAGTTTCTCAGGCAACCATTGGAGAAGCATTGAGAAGTTGGTTTGTTGGAGCAACTTTGAAGAGGCAGTTTGTGCCTAGAGGTATTTTTTTTTTCATTTCTAAAATCTGTTTTTGCTTATTTAATTTTTTTTGCAAATCTGGAAATTGAAAAGAGTGTTTTTTGTAAAAGAAATGAACATTGAAGCAATGCTATTTTTTTGTTTTCATTTTCAGAAATTTTCCTTTCATTTCCAAGTCAAAAAATGGCTCCTAGAGTAAAAGTTGGTGCTTGGGCATATGCTGAAATGGTTGATAATCAAATGCATTGCAAATTTTGCCATAGAAAATTTAAGGAGGGTCCTGGGGGCATTCATAGGCTGAAACAACACTTGGCAGGGATTAGAGGCCAAATTACTCCATGTGAATCATCACAAGTTGGGGAGATTAAGAAGTTGTTAAATAGCTTTGAGAAGTTTTAGTAAGAAAAAGTTAGGCAAAAAGAAATAGAGGTTGAAATTGGGAGGAAGAGTATACAAAAAATGATGGCTACCAACCCCATTTTGATTTTGAGGGCTCTTCTTCTATCCCTTGTATTGATGCATCCAACCCTTCCGCTATGTTCCTCCCTCTTTGGAGTCTATTAAAGAAAAGGGTAAGGGTAAAATGAAAAATAAGGGTGATATGAATATCAAAAGTTATCTCATGTCACACCCTCCTCTCCATAAGATGGCACATGGTCTTGAAGCTAGTAGAACTTTGCATCCCACTTTAGATGACCATTGAAAGAAAGAATTGAGGGAGACTATTTGTGATTACATATCTATATGGTGGTATGATGCTGATATCCCCTTCAATGCTTCCCGTTCACCATATTATGAGCCTATGTTTGATGCCATATTTGCTGTTGGAAAGGGCTTCAGAGGCCCTTCTATCACTATGCATGAATTAAGGGGGTATCGTTTGCAGAAAGAAATTTCCTCCATTAATGAGTATTTGAAAGATTTCAAAAACTCATGGGCAAAAATAGGATGTACTATCATGTCAGATGGATGGACTGATCATAGGAACTGTACCATCATAAAATTTCTTATCTTTTGCCCACAGGGAACCATGTTTCTAAAATTAGTTGATGCATCTGATAGGGTGAAAGATGGACAATTGTTGTTTTAACTATTGGATGAGGTTGTTGAGGAGGTGGGGGTGGCTAATGTTGTTCAAGTCATCACAGATAATGCCTCTAACTATGTTCTTGTTGGTAAACTGTTAGAGGAAAGATACAAAACCATTTTTTGGACCCTATGTGCTGCACATTGCATAGACCTCATGCTGGAGGATATTGGCAAATTAGATTGGGTTAAGAACACTGTAGATCGTGCCAAAAGCATAATTTTTTTTTATCTACAATCATTCATGGATTTTGAGCCTAATGAGGAGACACACAGGGGGCAGAGATATTATTAGGCTTGCCATCACTAGATTTGCAACTCATTTTTTGACATTGCAATCTATGCTTTCACAACATAGAAACTTGCAAAATATGTTTTTAAATAATGATTGGAATCAAAGCTAGTGGTCTCTCAAACAGGAAGGCAAAGATTTGAAAAAGAAAGATAATGAAGAAATATTTTGGAAAAAGGCCGTAGAGATTGTGAAGGTTGCTGAGCCATTGATTAAGGTGTTGCGGTTGGTGGATGGGGAAAGATTGGCTATGGGTTTCATTTATGAGGCTATGGATCAAGCAAAAGAGCAAATAAAGAGGGCATACAAGGATAGAGTGGCTAAGTATGGGCCCATTTGGGCAATCATTGATGAAAGATGAAACAATCAACTCCATTGCCCTATACATGTAGCTGGGTGTTTTTTTGAACCCACGGTATCATTATAAAGATCTGGAGGCAGGAGCTTTCGGTGGGGAGGTTAGAGATGGATTGATTGATTGCATTGATTGCATGATCCCATTAGAGTGTGATCAGCTGGAGATACACCGACAGGTAACAACCTTCAGCAAAGCCACAAGTACCTTTGGGAAGAACCTAACAAAGATTGCAAGGGAAGCAGATGAGCTAGGTAAACAAAAATTTCAATTTTCAAATTCTTAATACTTATTTTGTTAAATAGTTTATAATTTGAAAGTTGGATATAATTTGTTTGAGCTAACTCATTACACTACTATGTTTTTTGCAGCACAATGGTGGGAGGCTTTTGGTAGCCATTGTCCTCAATTGCAAAAGTTTGCAATTCGTATTTTGAGTCAAACTTGCAGTGCTATTGGGCGTGAGCAAAATTGGTTTGTCTTTCAGAGGAATCACATGAAGAAGAGAAACTGTTTGGATAAAAAACAGTTAAATGACCTAGTCTATGTCCAATACAACCTTCGACTCAGACACAACCAATTGCTGAACAAAAGACCTGATTTAGATCCCATTGTGTTGGAAGATATTGATCCAACATTAGATTGGGTACTGGAGAGTCATCCAACAAAGTTTGATTCTGATGAGGATCTTGATTTGGATTTACAGGCGGAGGCATCACTCGAACATAATGTTCAGTTGAATGCAAATTCACTTGTACCAGCCTTAGGCCCAACCCCAATTCCTCCAGTTGCAGGCGCTTCCTCTGCTTAGCCACGACGAAAGCGCATATCTCGTCTATCTCAACATGCAACTACTGCACAGCCTGCTAGTGCTACCACTTCTACAATTGTAGTTGGAGATGATGATGAGGAGGAGCCATGGGTTTCCCTGTCCTGTTAAGAAATCTATGGGCTTTGATATTTTAATGATTTCTCGATCTTAGATAACTGCTTGTGAAGTATTTTTATCCTTTTACTTATTCAAACAAGATCTTTCCATATGTGTGTGTTTATTAACTTCATCAACCAGCTATCATGCACAATAAACAAAAGAACAATAACACAAGATATAGGCAACAGGTAGAAACCTCTCCAACCTGAGAGAAAACCCACGGTAATTCTTCTTATAGAATCCTCACTTGACAAAATTTCCAAGACCTAGACAAAGACCCTTTGACACTTGTGTCTCCAAGATCAAGGCTAGTACCTTCTGCTACTGCTGTCCTTTGACGTGCTGCACCATAGATCAAATCTACTACTATAGATGGTGGGATGAACTTCCCTCTTCCTTCTTTCTTCAAAATTCACTTGTCCAAATAATTCTCTAGACAAGTTGTTGTCCTCAAAATTTTCTTTAGACAAACAGATATGCTTCCTTGACTTGAACTATTCAGCGACCCTAGTTGCAGTCCTAAAGATGTTACTATTTTTTGCATGTGTGGGTGAGCTACATGTTCTTGTAGCGTTCTCCTTGCCTCCTATACTTGGAGCTTCCCTCTTGATGAATGACCAAACTCTTTTAGCCTTGAATCAAGTCTTTTTCATGAAGATGATCTAGGACTGTAATACAGCCCTAATTGCGACTTGTTCCTTCACATGTGTGAGAGGTTTAGGGCTCTTCTAGCCCTCCTAAACCTTCTCTCTTTGTGTCTTCTCTTTAAGTAAATCTGCCCTTCAAACAACCCCAATATTGAACTCTTTCCTTGCCAACGAGAGCTTATAAGATGATGCCCTAGGCTCGTACGTGTGGACAAACTTCTTGCGGTTATAGATGGCAGAATGGACTTCTCTCTTGTTGACCTGCGGCTCCTTGACTTGACCCTTTCTTCGCACCCTTAGATCGAATTCTTCGCATGGGAGAGAGACCGAATTGATGTGATGAGAGTGTGTTTCGAATGAGGGAGGAGAGGCCCTTATTTATAGTCCTCTCAAGGCTGCTCATTGGGCCGACATGAATATGATAGATTTTTGCCGAAATTATAATACCTTTTTATCTTCGCTTGGAGGAGACTTTTACTAGCCATTTGTACTTGAATTTGGAGGAGACATTCCATATAGTTTTGCCCTTTATCTTGGAGACACAAACTATATAATTTACAAGCGTAATTGTTTACATCAATGACACAAACTTATCACCTAGCCTGGAGTTCTCAATGGGAGCTACTAAAGCAAATTTTGAGCATGAAACCCATGACTCAAATTTACAAAAATATTTTGATAGATACAATTTACATCATTTACATTGGAATGTGTCATTATGAAGATCGAACCTAGTTACACTTTCTTCAACACTCCCTCTTAACTAGGGAGGTATTCATACATACATTGTACTTGGACAATTTTTCAAGTTCACAGAAGAATTCTCATAAGAAGATTGGATTTGCAATCCATTTGTTGTAGCATCATTTCAACCATCATTGTTTTCATATAGCAAGGCCTTCAATTTTTCAAGTTCACAGAAGAATTCTCATAAGAAGATTGGATTTGCAATCCATCTGTTGTAGCATCATTTCAACCAACATTGTTTTCATATAGCAAGGCCTTGACTAACAACTCTATCTCTCACTTAGATCAGAGCACAATGTTGGCGAGACCAATGACTGATAGACACACATCATCATTGTCTCTCTTAGGGTCATACCCACCTGGGTGTTCTCCGAGTATGCCCTACTAGGACTATTCTCATCTTGGGTTCCCAGCCCTCAAGAATATCGGTCCTCTTGCCCAATCTTGTCTTGGATGCCCTACCACACCTTCAAAGAGTGTCAGATGCCAAATGATTGCACAATCCTCCATTCATTCTTCCAAACTAAAGACAAGGATGTCGTGTCTAACTCTCCCTCTTAACCGGGGATGAGTTCCAAGTTTCTCTTTACTTAGAAACTTACTCATGTTCCTTTACTCATAGGAATCTTCTAGAGCCCCCTCTTGAATAGGGACTCTATCATTAATACTTTATATGGTCTTCTAGTTGACTGATGATCCAAGACCTTGATGTCATCAATTTATTCATATGTGGGGTTCCGCCATCCATCACTCTCCTCCATCATGTCATTCCTTCTTTCTCGGAAAGTATCCTCCTTGGCTTTACATCTAGGGCCATCTCTTTTCCTTCAACAACAATTGCTCTAGATCACTAGGTACATAATTGAGACATCCTTCACAACTCTCCTTACCTTGGCCCTGCACACATACTCAGAGTTTCTCCAAGAGGTCAGAAACCAAGAACAAATCACATATTACCTTTTTGGTGATGGCCTTTTCCAGTGACATCTTCTTGTAGGTATCAACACCCTGCATACATGTTGACACATCTCCCAAAGATATTTGTTGTCAAGGGTCTTCATCTTTTCAGACTTCCATCAGAGTCTTCATATCTTTTCAGGAGATTTCCTAGTCAAATCTTCCTATCCTCTGGATGTTGATTGCCTTCATCATGGTTGCATATTTCACGATATCTTCCATCCTCACACCTTCCATTCCCAGGAGATCCTTTTTCTCTTGATCATGCTTGATCCATGTTACCTGCAACCATATGACATGACATTGCAATATTAAGCACAAGTATACATACCTCATTTGTCTTGAATCATACCATGATTCTTGCAGCGGACTTCTTGCGGGATCTTTGGCTTGTAACAGAGTTGACTTGATTCTTACAGGGTCTCTTAGTACCATCTTTTTGATTTATATGAACTTGGATTCTTCGCAAAGAATATTTGTCTGTAAAAACTCTTCAAAGATTCGGAGAACCAAAGTGTTCTCATCTTAGGGTTTCCTACACACAACAATTTTATTCTTTCCTAGAATCCTTACATAAAGAAATACAATATACTTTAATCATAACCATTAACAGTATTTCCAGAGGATCCAACATATCCTCATACATCAAGTGTTCATCCATGGATGGTACAGAATACAATGTACATAATCTATACATCCTTTAAAGAGTTACTTAAACAACATACAAGAATGTTCATGAATCACAACATGTCACAAAATGCTATGCAATCTGTTATGCAACTAAGACCTATGAAAGAAAACAGGAGGTGATCTTTTAATCATAGTAAAGATCATGTGGCTCCTTCTTCTTCGGCTTCTTTTCATTGTCTTGTATTTCGTGGGTGACATGAGCTATTTCATGTTTCCTCTTGCCATTCTTCTTTTGCTTGGGACAATCTCTTCGGTAGTGTCCATGTTTGTGACATTCAAAGCATTGAATCTTTGACACGTCTTTCTTGGGATGTTGTTGGTGACAAGATCTCTCAAACTTCCCTAACTTCCCTTTTCTCTTGAACCTGGCAGCAAATGCTTGCTCCTTGGATCCAACTGCAATATCTTCCTTGGCCTTTAATCTAGCATCTTCCACTTTGCATATTGCCCACAAATCATGGAGCGATAATGCCTCCTTTTTAGCCCATATGTTGGCTGTAAAGTTTCCCCGATCCTCAGGTAATGCATTCAACACTATAGTAGTCATCTCTTGATCAGACATGATTTCTCCTCGATCCTGTAACTGATCTCTTATTTCAGAAACCCTTATGAAGTGTGGAGCTATACCTTCTTCTTTATTGGTCTTCATCTTGTACAACTCATTCCTTAAAGAGATCTCTTCTCCTGCAGTGCTGACGGAGAATAGGTCTATCAATTTGTCATAGATTTCCTTGGTTGTTTCAAGCTTGGCTATATAAGGAGTCAAAGAGTCCTTGATAGATTCTATGAGAATCTTTTGATCTCTTATTTCGTTCTTGTTGTACTTAGCCAATTCTTGACTATCAGTAGGAACAACAATTTTTTTTTGTACATGTTCAATGACTCATTGCTCTTTCAAATTGATGCCAGTTCTCTTCTTCCAAGCAAGGAAGTTGGCAACCCCAACTAACTTATTGCTCTCCTTGCAAGAAGACATCTTTTTCAAGATTAGTTTTACTCAAATAAATAAGATACTTACTTGATGTGATGATCCTTGAAGTTTGACTTTGGATGACTGCCTTGTATGAGCTTTGAGGAAGCTTGTCTATCCTTGAATGCGAGGGAACTTGATATTTTATCTTGGGGATCTGCTCTTCAACTGGAGTGAGAGGATTCTTGTTACCTTCCTCTTATAGATCTGCCTGAATAGTAGATATTGTCTTCTCTTTGATAGATCTGGAGTTTCAGAATGTGGATCTGAATCTAGTTTTTCCTTCAACATCAACTGCCTTGCCTCTTTTTAATGTTCTTTATCAGCCCTTCCTTGATGTACTACCATCGCTCTGATACCATGTTAAGAAATCTATGGGGTTTGATATTTTAATGATTTCTCGATCTTAGATAACTACTTGTGAAGTATTTTTATCCTTTTACTTATTCAAACAAGATCTTTTCATATGTGTGTATTTATTAACTTCATCAACCAACTATCATGCACAATAAACAAAAGAACAATAACACAAGATATAGGCAGCAGCCAGGGAAAACCTCTCCAACCTGAGAGGAAAACCCAAGGTAATTCTTCTTATAGAATCTTCACTTGACAAAATTTCCAAGGCCTAGACAAAGACTCTTTGACACTTGTGTCTCCAAGATCAAGGCTAGTACCTTCTGCGACTGCTGTCCTTTGACCCGCTGCACCATAGATCAGATCTGCAACTATAGATGGTGGGATCAGCTTCCCTCTTCCTTCTTCTTCCTTCAAACTTCACTTGTCCAAAATAATTCTCTAGACAAGTTGTCCTTAAAACTTGCCTTTAGACAAATAGATATGCTTCCTTGACTTGTACTGTTCAACAGCCCTAGCTGCAGTCCTAAAGATGTCACTGTTTTTTGCAGATGTGGGTGAGCTACATGTTCTTGTAGCCTTCTCCTTGCCTCGCTATACTTGGAGCTTCCATCTTGATGAATAACCAAACTCTTTTAGCCTTGAATCAAGCCTTTTTCATGAAGATGATCTAAGACTGTAATGCAGCCCTAATTGTGACCTGTTCCTTCGCACGTGTGAGAGGTTTAGGGCTCTTCTAGCCCTCCTAAACCTTCGCTCTCCTTGTGTCCTCTCTTCAAGTAAATCTGCCCTGCAAACAGCCCCAAGATCGAACTCTCTCCTTGCCAACGAGAGCTTATAAGACGATGCCCTAGCCTCGCATCTGTGGACAGACTTCCTGCGGTTATAGATGGAAGAATGGACTACCTTCTTGTTGACCTGCGGCTCCTTGACTTGACCCTTTCTTCGCACCCTTAGACTGAATTCTTCGCATGGGAGAGAGACTGAATTGATGTGATGAGAGTGTGTTCAAATGAGGGGGAGAGGCCCTTATTTATAGTCCTCTCAAGGCTGCTCATTTGGCCAACATGACTTGTCTTTAGGCCGACTTACATAACTAATTTAGCTGACATGAATATAATAGATTTTTGCCAAAATTATAATGCCTTTTTATCTTCGCTTGGAGGAGACTTTTACGAGCCATTTGTACTTGAACTTGGAGGAGACATTCCACATGGTTCTGCCCTTGATATTGGAGACACAAACTATATAATTTACAAGTGTAATTGTTGACATCAATGACACAAACCTATCACCTAGCCTAGAGCTCTCAGTGGGAACCACTAAAACAAATTTTGAGAATGAAACCCATGACTCAAATTTACAAAAATATTTTGCTAGATACAATTTACATCATTTACATTGGAATGTGTCGTTATGAATACCGAACCTAGTTACACTTTCTTTAACATGTCTGACTCTGATTCAGAGGTTGAGCTAGATGATGTTGGCTTCTCTAGCAGTAGCCAGTGGTACTGGTCAGTGGTGACTAGTGATGTTTCACTGTCACAATTTACTTTTGTTGTAGAGGCCATTTCTAGCCTCCTTGGTTATGTGTTTTTGTTTTGATCTCTATATCATCATTCACATATGTATTGGACAGTGCACTGGGTGCCATTTTGATATAATGGATATATTCATGAGCTAACTTTAATCATATGTTGTCTTCTCTCTTTATTCTAAAGCTTTGTGTTTGGAAACATGAATGAAAATCTTTAAAATTATGTTTTTTATAAAAAATAAATATTTAATGTATTTTTTACAACGACTGAGTCATTGAAATCAAACTGTCCGAGTCGATACCGAGTCGGAGTCGGAGCCGACCCTTGGCCGTTTCTGAACCAGAGTCGAAGTTTTAAAACATTGGTGGAATATGCATGGAGGTGCTACTCCACTTTTACAGACTTTGGCATTGCGGGTGATATCACAGGTGTTAAACACTTCTTCTACAGAGAGGTGTTGGAGCTCTTATTCTTTCATCCACAGTGTTAAAAGTAACAAGTTGAGTTTAGACTGGGCAGAGAGCTTGGTTTATGTTCATTACAACTTGCGATTGTTGTCCCATTACTGTGATGATGCAAAGACTAATAGATACCTTAAGGTTTGGGACAGGAATCCAGAGGAGCCCAATTTGGAGGATGGAGTGTTTTGATGAGAGCAATTAGAGGATGCTCTTATCCAGGCATGTCCATTATGGTATGAATTATGCTTGTAAAGCATTTCTCTAATTCTTGTTTTTAATTTTTTTTTGTTAACTAGTGGTTTTTTTTGGTATGAATTTTTTGAGCGATTCCAGGATGATGATGATCAAGATGAGATGCCGCCCCCATCTGGTCCCTTGGTTCCCAGGTTCCATGGTTCAACACCAATAGCAAGGGGTTCGTCTTTATCAGTTTCAATGCCACAATTTCCACAGGCACCATCTTCTTCATTGCTACCGGGTGGAGGCCCACCGCCACATTCTCTTCGTGATGGAAGGAGGAGAGATTAGTAGATATATTCACAATTTACTACTTTTGTCATAGATTAATCATTAGACTTGTAGGCTTGTTGTGGATTTGAACCTTTTTGTCTTGGCGGTGACCAAGTGACCTATTTTGTAAACATTACTATTTGAATTTTGGACACGACAAATGTTGACAGTTGCTCACTTGCTAGATAAATCATAACATGCTCTATGCTTTATGTTTTATAATATGCTTAAATGTTTTATGTTTTATAATATGCTTAAAAATTTGATGTATGTTTGTAATTGCTAGAATATAGATGGTTGATGCTTGAATAATTAATCATTGATGTACAATGGAATCATGGATGCCATATCTATCTTGATTTATGTAAAAGTAGGCATGTTTTTGTGTCTTCTACAACTATTTTGGTATTTGGGATGTTTGTTTTGAATATAAATGCAATATATATATAGTAGATGCTTCCGAGACACTTCGCTTCCTAGATTTTTAGAAAATGATGCTTTCGCGTCCTTGCTTCCAAAAAGCGTCCCCGTTTCGTGCAACATTGGATAGGACAAACAATTCCATTTGGTCACAAGGTTAAGTTATAATTTGCCTTGAAGCATACCTCATGAATCTTACAATGTGTCTGGTTGCAGAATGCAGATCCCCATCGAACATTGGCATATTCTCCAGGTACTCCGATGTGGGATATTTTGGGATCCCTATCATATCTAGGGCGGGAATATATGTGGTCAATATAGTGATGGGTTCTTAATGATATGTGAGTTGCCAGGGTGAATGAAATTGCCTTGACAAATGCTTGCTTCACCCTACAAGCATTGACTTTGAATTTCAATGAAGAACTAGGGCTTTGTTCTTCCAATGGAGATATGTCAATATTGTCGTATGGGGAACAAGACACACATCTCGTGTCTCCAGCAACGACGCAAAAAATGTTACCACTCAATTTAGCAGGGGTCCTGGGAGGGGTTCCTAAGGGACTACTACTAGAGCAAGTGGCAACAATGGGACAAGGATTCATTGTCACCTCAGTCGATGTACCCTGCTCTTTACAACCTTTCACTAATGGGAGGAGTCCCGTATGGTGGAAATCACTAGAATGATGAGGTCAATAACAATATACAATGTGATTTTCGATGGCCGAATTCTATTGTAAACAAAATTCTATAAATAGAAACCCCTTCGATTGTTGAATGGTGAACTTTATGGGCATGAGTTTGGTGCTAATACGATAACTTGTACAACGGTGTTATCGAGCAGGTTTGGTTTCTATATATATAATTTTTTGTATCTTTTTCTTATTTATTTTTTATTTTTTATTAGCTATTTTTTTTTATATGGCCAAAGGCCTAGTAACGAAATTGGCAAAATGGAGAACATTTGAGTTTGTAAAAAAACACTTGAATTTTGATGACAAC
Organism: Pinus taeda; assembly: GCA_000404065.3. Classification (NCBI taxonomy): domain Eukaryota; kingdom Viridiplantae; phylum Streptophyta; class Pinopsida; order Pinales; family Pinaceae; genus Pinus; species Pinus taeda. The sequence goes on along the minus strand of APFE030825119.1, from coordinate 38,127 downwards.
AATGTTGACGAAGTTTGATGGCCAAAAACTGGAATCAAACATGGCTATGATACCAATGTAATGACCAAAAGTCGTATACGCAGCGGAAATATTTAAAATACTTCGAAGACAAAGACATCCATCGTAGGACAATAATTGTAAATTGTATATTGTATAAAGGAATGAATGTAGGGTGATTACAATTGAAAATGAGGGCCTGCTTATATACCCTAGGCAAGTGCCCTTCCACGAACGGTCATGTGTTTAAGACATGCCTTTTCATTACTAACTAACTAACCATTAGTTAATTACTTATTATTTATTATTATATTTATTATTATTTCTATATGAATTATATTCATAACAAAGGTTGGAGTCAAAATGATCAAGATTTTGGAACTTTGCTCTTCAAGAAGGCCTAAAGAAGCAACTTCACTACTAATGGATGCAACTATAGGATGACTTCAAACTTTTATACTTCGATATGCGAGATTTGATGGATTTTCAAGGTAAAAGGTGCACAACCTACCCCTAGGAAAGGAAAATTCGTTCTTCTTGCCAAGATGAATAACATATGCAACGAGCCAAGATTACGAGTGTTTCATAAATTCGCTTTAATTTTTAGGGCACAAGCTAAATCAAAGCATAGTGTTCCATACATTAGACACAAATTATCAAGAAATTCACATGAAAAAGAGCACTTACATGACAAAAGAGTATATCCATCCATCACATTTGCAAAATAGAAATTTCAAGAGAGAGAGCGAAAATATTCCATACATCAAAATGCATTTATTCATCCAAATCATTCCACAAATTACAAGTCCAAAATCTTTAGAAAGATATATCCCAAATCCAAGTGATGATGAGGAATGAAATGAACCTCTCAATAATATATATGATCCTCTAAGGGATTCAAATTACCTAATTATGCCTGATGATGCCCCTAATAATAAAATAATGTACAAATAACCACCTTTTGGTGACAAGCCCACGAAATAGCTCCATTGTATGAAAAATAAGCTTCTTAAGAGGGCTAAAATGATAATACAATAGCTAGGAGGGTCGTTGGAAGGCCTAGTGAAGTCTAATATGTGCCAAAATGAATGGAAGGGCTCCAAAAATAATGATGAAGGGGATGACCAGTTGATCTCCAAGCAAATGACTTGTGGTGCTCCTAAGTGGTTGTGGGGGCACAAAAACATCCTCATGGGTCTCCAACTGAATCAAACAAGCATGTATCCCATTTAGGCCATGGATCAACTGCCAAGTGTGTAGGGCAAGTGTGTAGCTGGTTGGGCAAGGTGGTCCAAGTGCATCATCATCATCAAACAAGTACTGAAGGATTCCCATGGCGTGGTTATTTTCTCTCTGCTATAGTGGAGGCCCATGGCTCTCAACACACACCCTATGAATTCCAAATGACCCTCTGAAGGGCTTGGACCCCGTATAGAGAGACCAAACACCAAGATGAAGACCCGCTTGCAATCCTGTATAAGATTCAATGAATCTCCTCACCTTCCAGCACAACAGTTCATTAGTGCAATTGAGTAAATGAGCTTACAAGTCATGGAACCAAGTGGCACTTCATAGTGGCATGCCCTTCCATAATGGGCTTTAGAGTGTACAAGTGTCTCCAAGTTCAAGAAAGAGGTTAATCAAGGAACCTATAAGGTTGTTTCAACCTTTAAGGGAATGACAGGTCCATGGTACATTCATCATATGGTTGGTGTCATGTGATATAATGATGGAACAGAGTGGGACATCAGGGGAAGGCTTCAACCCACATGCCATGGTACAAGGGTAGCTATGATGAGGGAAGCCCACGCTTGGGTGTATGATGTAGGAGGGAGCAATCATGGTACATGAGTTACCCTGACCTTTGTTTTTCCACCCTTCTTCATATGCCTTTTGCTTTTTATTGATTTTTCTTTTTATAACTGCTTGAGGTTCTATAGAATGAGAACATGATGTAAATGATATAACAGTGAATACCCCCTTAAGGTTGGGCAACTCATTGTCCTCCATTGGTTGGGACAATCATGGGTTCCTTAATGATGCGAGGGCCAATATAGGGGCCTAGGAACTAGGGTGATGGCCATGATGATATGGGGTAGAGCTCATGTTGGATTTTTCCCATGTGCTAAATTTGTATGGCTCAGTCATCTTTTGCATTTTATGGTACATTTCCTATTGAGAGTTGCCAAACTATACTTTTTTACTTTCTTTTTCGCTACATCAACCTCTGGGGCATTATTTTGGGCCCAAACGAAAGTGTGGACAATGGGAGGGGGAGGTTAACTCCTTGTGGACCCAATGGACAAATGTGGACCTAGATGGGAAACATGTGAAAAGGGGTTATAAAGAGCGGAGGGGAGTGATGTATGTGGTGTCAGAAAGCGGGATCACGCAAACAAAATCGGGATTTCCCATGTAGTGCCACTCCTAAATCTAGTAGACAATAAAGGAGATCCCACAGGACTAGGATACGAGGTTAACCACAAAGTTGGACAAATAGGATAAGAGTACAAACCAAGCCCATTCTTTCTGCCAAATCCCCCTACTTATCCATGCCCAGGAGTGTCCATGATAAGTAAGCAAAGATACTCAACTACATAATGAAAGCCATACCTTCGCGATTGGAAGGCCCACCTTTAAACACATGATTATGATAGATGGGCGAGGGTGCATAATGGCTGGCTCAGGGGGTGGAGATGATGGCACATTGAGCTATTTGGTGGCTCTAAGGGGCTATTGGCTGTCGATTGAGGACTATCTAGGAAAACAATTTCTCATATGGGTGTCACCCACAGGTGGTGGATAACATGTATCTCCACAAATTAGCATGTTGTAGATTTTTGACCAAGCCCTTAGTCATAGGGAACTTTGGTTTCTTTAGAGATCAACTTGGATTGGTGCAAAATTCCTTCCTCGCTAAGGAGTGTTAATGGTTGATGCTTGGATAAGAACTTCTACACAAGTTTTATGTCAAATGTGCATGAAGTTGTATGAAGTTATTTCTATTTTTGTAATTCACTTTATTACAAGTTAACTTATTTAAAGTGAAGAGTCTTTTAATTTTAAGTTATGAAAAGTCTAATAAAATGTAATTTAATTACACTAGTGATTTAGATAAATCTCCACTGTGGATCTCTAGTGAGATTGGGATTTAATCTCAATTGTTGATCTTAATGAGTGATTAAGGTTGTGGAGACTTATTTACTCAAAATTATCATTAGAGAAATTTTGAGGTCTAAAATGGGCTTCCTAGGGAATATTATAAAATAATAGTGGAACTAATAAAAATAATATTAGATTACATCCTCAAATTTTAGAGGGAACAAAGAAAAAACTATTTTTTCAACTCGTATTGTCAGCTTATCTCCCTACGTGTTATTCCAATTTTGAGTAGGAGCACTCATTGGATGTGGAATTTAAGACCTCATCCAAAGAGTACCCATGTTTCATACTTTCGATGGACCCTGCTACATGAAAAATTAGAAATACATGAAAAACGTGATTGCAATCACGTTTTTCATGTATTTCTCATTTTTCATGTAGCAGGGTCCATCGAATGTATGCAACATGGGTATTCTTGGATGAGGTATTAAATTTTGCATCCAACGAGTGCTCCTGCTCGAAATTTGAGTAAAACCGTAGGGAGATAAGTTGAAAATACAAGTTGAAAATACAGTTTTTTTATTTTGTTATTTTTAATCTTTTGACCTTTTTACTCCAAAAATGGTGAATCATACCCCATGGTTGACATCATCATCTTGAATCCTATCGATTCTTATAAAGTTGATTTTGGTTGTACATTTTTGTTTTGAGGCCCATTTTAGACCTCAAAATTTCTCTAATGAAAAGTAGACAAGTGAAAGGAAATGACACAGTGATTCATTAACAAAGAATTTTGCTTAGTGTGCAAGCTAGGAGAAGCGAGACTAGTTTGCAGCAAGGAAATTGTTTTGAACAAATTTGTGGAGGCCATACTATCCAGTAGAGTGAGAGGCCATATGATTTGGGTGCAGTAGGGGAAGAGGGCTATACATTTAAGTCAAGGAACTCGTCTGTACTCAGCTGCAGTAGGGTCGTATGCCATATGGAGAGCAGGCAGATAGCAACAGGGTGCAAGATAGCCATTCAGGGCCATTCAGGGCCATTCAGGGCCATATGGCTGTGCCGTACAACCAAGAGTTTGTTATGGGCTAATCTTTCTCAGCAAGTGAGTTTTCCCAGTGTGGGAAGCCCTCACAAGCTTGGAATAATAAGTTTTAATGAAAAACTGATTTGTAGGGCAGGAAAAATCATTCATGTATTTGGAAATTTTAAACAAACTTCTTCCGGATAAATCACATGGGAGTTTTAAGGTCGATGTGTTTCGAACCACTTACTATGGTTCATCATTAGGACAGACATGGATAGTTAGACCAAAGAAACAAATAAATACAGTAGAGATGCAACAGTTAAATCCCAATTGACATAAAATAAATAAAAACATATAAAGAAAATGTTAGAAAGTAAAACTCATTAGAATTAAAAATGTGAAAATTCATAAAACTAGGAATTAACAATATAGGGATGAGTAATTAAAAATGGAAACTAATAATAAAGAAAACAAAAAAATAGGGCCTTAATAACATAAATATATAAATTACTAATAATATAATTCTACTTATTTTATTATATGTAAAGAAAAAAAGGAATTTTAAACCTATGATTTTGAAACTCAACGAATAAATCAAAATAAATAAATAAGCAAATGATTTTGATTATAAATCAATTTAAAATCATTTGACTTTAAAAGAATCAAAATAAGTATGATTACCAATAAATTAATAAAATAAAATTGTTTGACTAATAACTTAACCAGAAAAAATGAATTAAATAAAAAATAAATAAATAAACAAGGGCCTTAAAAACATAAATTTATATAATTTTATTTATTTTAATTAAATGCAAAATTACATATATAAAAAGGGATTAAAAGAAATCAGGTGTTTAGATCCATGATTATGAAACTCAATGAATCAATTAAAATTATTTGATTATAAAATAATTCAACAAGAAAATTAAATAAAAGAAAATTCAAAATAAATATATATTAAATAAATAGTTGATTATGAAATTTAACGAATAAATTTATAAAAATAAAAATACCTTGACTCGTAATTTAAAAAGAAAAAAAGAATAAAAATAAATATATAACAAAGGTTAATTTATATATAAAATCCTACTACCCCCAATGGGGATGGTGGTTCTGTGAACGAGAGGGCTTTGGAATCCCAACCCTTAGCCATATGTTAGTCATGCATTTCGTTTCGGGCGAAGGTGGTGGGCTTTTAGCCTGATGAAGGATGGTTATGGAGAATGTTATAATGCCTTTTATGTTTTGGTTCAAGGTTGATTGTGTTTGGCTATGGTGGGCGATGAGAAGAGCGGTGGATTTAGGGGTGGTTACATTTGCAGCGCAGGTTGATGACGAAAACCGAACGACTAGGGAGGTGAGGAGGCAACCCTTCAGTGAGAACCTTGCGACTGGTTCGGTGCGCATGTTTTTGTTTGGGACTCGGGAGAGAAATTGTCGAAGGTTGACGTGTTGGGTGTTGGTCGACTTTCTTTTGCGTGACTGCTCCTCCCTTAGTCGACACCTATCTTGCAGAATTGGAGGAGTCACGGGGGTTTGCGAGTGTGGGTAAGGTGTATCTCCCTTAGCTGATTACTTTTGTCTAAGTCCAATTCTCTTTCTGGTACTCGTGGTGCGACTGTTGTTCAGGAGCCTAAGGGGGCATAATTGCTGCTTCCTATTTGGATGTTGGGTGGAAATTTGTATTGTTGTGGTAGTGGCTTCTAGGATTAGGGTGGTTGTTGTCCTTAGTCAAGGGACCAAAACCCCTATGAAGTGTATTATGGGTCTACTCTATCGGAGTCTGAGAAAATTAAGCCCGTCTCTTGTGTCTGAGTTCCCTGTTAGTCGTGGGCGCTTGCTGAGATGGGTTTTGGGCCATAGTCGTGAGTCTCCCTTGATGGCTCGTGAAGTTTCGTCCAGCTATTGGGTTGATGCCCGAAGGTCGGGGGGGTCTTCAAGGCAGACATGTGGCATTTGGAAGAAGTCTGTCAGGAATCTGTGTTTAATCACAGTGTTAGTTTTCTCCTATAGAATTGAGGAGTCTGGGGCCGTCTAGCCCTGGGGTGGTGGTACTGGTATTCTACAACCCTCTTGCTATGGTAAGTTGGGGAGGGAATTTGGGTGTTGGCATATTGCAGGGGTTAGCTGGTCTGGAGTCGGGCTTTGGTAAAGAACTTCTCCTTGTGTGCAGACATGTCGTGACAGAGGGGGCGACCACGCAGAGGGGGGGGGTGGTGCATCTTGCCCATCCCATTGTTGGTGGAGGTAGAGCCTCTTCTTCTAGTGAGGAGCACTCAGACAATATAGATAGAGAAGAGGAGATAGCCCAGAACCATGCTACTTCTCCGGGCCGTGTGGTGCAGGGTCCCTCCATGGAATCGATAGCTGCTCAATTGCAAGGAATCTAGGCCAACCTAGATATCCTGTGGGATCATAGGTACGAGGATTGCAATGAAATGGTGGCATATTGGAACAACATCTAGTCTTCTCAATCTGAAATTCTAGAAGAACTGGAGAGTGTGTGCTGAAACCAACATAGATTAAATGAACATCTAGTCTTCTCAATCTGAAATTCTAGAAGAACTGGAGAGTGTGCGCTGAAACCAACATAGATTAAATGAACATCTGCAAGCGATAGAGGCTTGGTTGGAACACATGGACTTCCATATGCATGAGCAGCAAGACCAACTTGCTGTGTTAAACAAGCATCATCCACATCCGCCACCTTGAAATATCCTTGATTGGCTGTTTCCTTATTTTGTTAGTTTTTTGGTTAATATGGCTCTGATGCTCTTTGGAAATAAGATGTAAATTGTTAAATCTGCTGCTATATATTCCAGCTCTCCTTGCCAACAAATCTGGCCGGAATGAGGCAGGATGAGCTGTAGAAACTATGTATGTACTTGTTTTCAGACTGGAAATATAAATTGAATGTTTTGATCAACAATCTATATATATATATATTATATATATATATATATATATATATAACTCAAAAAAATAAAAAATAATTATAAAAATGGGAATATGAATACCTGGAAACCACTAAATCACGAATAACCAAAAGGTAAATGAAAAGAATGAATAAATATAACTAAAAGCTGGACACTTATTAAGCTCTAAGAAAAGACAGGAAATGAATTTAATAAAAAGGAAAAGAAAATAATAAAGTGAAAAATAAAGTAAAATATAATATGTACCATACACGCTCAACAAGGCATAAAGGAAAAGACTAATCAAATGAACTAAAAGAAGACTAAAAAGAACACAATAGAAGTGAAAGAAATTTGACCAAATCCCCGAAGAAAGGAGAAAACTAAAGCAGGAAACCTAGGAATAAAGGGATGGGATCCAGCAACTGCTAACTTTCCATCCATCATCCTTATTCAGCGTCTTAGACCTTTTTTCAATTTTGATAGCCTCCCTAAGTTACATTTGCTTCCACTGATTTATTTTTCCAGCAAACTGTGATAATTCTAGGTATAAAATTTTCTGTTAAAAAATTAAATTTTTGGCAAGCAATCTTACTTCAGATGAGGAGGTTATTCACTTAAGGTTTGGAGAAAATTTTGACGTAATGTATCAATATGAGATATTATCAGTTTAATATTGAAATTCTGAGATATCCTTGGATCTGTATTTGAGCAACTTTACATGGGTATCATCATCTATAAGGTATGGGATGCAGGTTTGGCAAAGATCAATTTCTGGTAGAGGTTGCAATGATTGCCGCTGCCAACATTTAGTTGCTAGCTATCATAGTCTCACTGTTTAAGGCTTCAACATTATTTCTGTTTAGAATAAGGAATAAAGAAGCAAATATATAAACTTGGATTTCATTTTTAAATTAAGCATCCATTTAATATGTTGATTACTCAACATTATTTGACAGTGGATTTGATTTGGTTTCAGGTTTGGTCCGGTAAATCTCTTCTGGAGCACTCGCTATGATAAAGCAATGACATTCTTTTTAATATGTCTTAAGGAGTTTGGAGACTATGCAAATGCAAAAGACAGAGCCTCAAACATTCCACTAGACAAGTGCTTCAAATTTCCATACAAGTAAGTTTTCACTGATAGAATTTCGAGTACATTTAATGGTTTATTTCAGCTTAATTTCTACATGGCTTTATATATTTCTACCTTTAACTGTTGTGCATTAAATGTTCTTGCTTGATATTTGTTGTGAAAATCACAAAAGTGGGGATTTTGTGATCCATGTAAAGGTAATGCTGTCAATTCTCTGTTTTTTGATAGAAAATATTTTCCGCCCTAAAATGCAGTACTTCACAGCTTTGGCACACTCGGTTTAATGCATGTTCTGATGTAGAATACTATAAGTCTCAGTATGATACTGGTTTCTCTTGTCATAACTGCATATCACTTGGTGCTCCCACTATTGCATTGCTACTCATGCCTGTCACGAGTCCTACATTTTATGTATGTTTCGTTTATATTAGGGGCTATATGACAAAGTAATATTGTAAAATGGCTTACACCAATTACAGCGCAATGATAATAAAGAGCGCAAATAGAAAAACGACAGTGAACCAGAGGAAGGATCTCCATAATCATAAAACCTTTGAAGCTATTTGTGGATAAGAAATTCATCAAGGACGGACTGGCATGTCTCTCCCTTGAGGTGAAGGAAGTTGAACTGCACAAATTTGTTGAAAATGAATTAGTTGTTAACCACTGTAGAGGAAGATTTTCACTGTATATAAAAAATTATTGTTTAGTTATCGTAGATTTCAGTACAACTCAATGAAGCTGCACAAGATTCATACAAAATGGATATCAATTGAGATCTAATAGACCGAGCTGATTGTGGATGGTAGCCTTATAGCAGTATAAAACTAACAATCAAGCATATTAGAACCTGAAGAACAGAATTTGTATTTAAAAGTCAAATTTTATTAACTTAAAAAGCAACATTTGTCAAATAGAAGTCATGTCTACTAATGCAGGTTGACCTTGCTCTTGTGGCTCAGTTGTTTTATTAAATTCGATCATTCTTTAATAGCTTCTCTTTAACTCACATATCTTGCATCTCAAGTATGCCAAATACTTTAGGGAAATCCGATGATTCCTTCAATAACATTACATGCATAATATGCCCTCTAGGCACTACTCTGCTCACCTTAATAATTATCAATTTTGAACCTTTTGGAACAACTCAACCTACCAGGGATTGATTTTGTTTTAGAGAATTGGCTAACAGCATGGAGGATTCAGGCTGTCACAATTAGCCCTAACGTAATGTGGCCATGCAAATGCCATTGAAAAGTGAGTATAATTGTAATTCTTACATACTTGATGTGTTGCACACAGGGGAATTGTGTAGTTTTAATCTGGTTCTTTGCATTTACTAAGGTTTGTTAGTGATTAAACCTTTCGTTTTGTTTTCTGTACATTAGCTGTTCATATTTGTTGGGTATAATGGTGCTTATGGTGCCCTGGTACATCATTGATTGTTTTTTCGTTTGTATGTAGGTAAAGAAATGACTCCAAATGGTAGTTGTGGGATCTATGTTTTTGTGCAGATGTGCTTTTGGAGTAAGAATGACTATCACTTGTTTATAAGTTGGATTGATTAATGTTGCATTACTTGTTCACAGGTCATGGCACTTCATAGCTAACTAGGTTGATAGAATTGCCATAAGGGTATTGTAGTGAGGAGATGAGGAACATGCTTGATAATATCAAAGCTATTGAATTTTTCAAAATTGGTTGTTGGAAATATGGGTAATTGGGTACCAATAGGGATTTTCAATTTTGATGTCAAATACCCTTGGCTAGCTTGAAATCGTTGTTGATGACTATCTAGATTCTAACCTTGTGTTGAATTTAGCTTGCACTTTAAGGTGGTTTGTTTACAAGTGGTTTTGTTCTCTTCCTGCAGCAGTTAGTTTAAACTGCCTTTTTCAAGGTCCAGTTGAATCAAAATCAGGTGCAAGAACTGAATTCCAAGAATTTATATTTACCACCATTTATCAAATTTGAAAGCCGTGTATTCGACCTTTTGAGATGTACCCATGGCATATAATCAAGTAATTGACCCATTGAGTGCCATGTTTCATAACATAGTTGTTGAAATCACAAGTTTTCATGCCTTTCAAAGATTTTTTTATTCGTAGCAATATATAATCGAAATTGTTACCTGATGGAATTCCTTTTTTCTTTTTGAGAAATACATACTAACTTCAAATGAGCATATCTCCTCAACCAAGACAAATCACGTGGTGTGCAACCTACCATTGGAAATGGCTTGACAAGGACTACACGATGGTGATGGTCTAGCCTGCAAATGCTCATTTATATGCCTTAACAAGAGCAGGGAAAGAGTGGAGCTTCTTGGCTTCTCATACACAACCGAGGGTTTCTTCAACAAACCATCAACACCTTTTGGCTCATGCTTGACATCAATAACAGCCTCAACAATGGCATTTCATCATTGATCTTGACCATTAATGGGAAGTTGGTACTTCCTATTATTGCAATCTACCGACATATATTAAAAGCATTCATGTCAAAGCTTCTTCAAGGCTTCGATGCGTTCTTCATGCTGATCACTAACAACTGACTTTGACATCAATGACAAAACAATTCAACAATCTAGACAAAATCCTGACCATGGATGAAGTGGTCATAAATTGCCCTACTAAATGGGGCATGCTTTTACCTAGAGAGTGAGTAGTGAATGCAAGGGGTTGTATCCAAATGGATTGGTCATATGCTAACATTCCTATGACTCCAAGTTACAAGGAGAGATTGTTCTGAGAGAAGAAGATGCTGCACAATGTTGAAGATCCAAAGAAATTGAACATTGAGTCCTTGTATCCTAAGGTATCTGAGCTGGACTTGGATACAAATATGGTAACAGATGATCCTAAACAACTGGTTTTCGACCTACATCTATTGTTGAGAGTTTCTCAAATGGTTTGTGGACTATGCACTTTGATAGTACATAATCTATATATTGAGATAGTGCAAAGATTGTTTTCACATCCCCTTTAGGTAACATATTTCCATTTCCATTACTTTTTTTCACATCCCCTTTAGGTAACATATTTTTCATTTCCATTACGTTTAAAGTTTGATTGTACTAATAATATGGTGGAGTATGAGGCCTCGTTCTTTGTCTTGTGCAGGGGAAAATGCTGGGGATAAAGTTATTGAAAGTATGAGACACTTAGGTTAGATATTTATGTGACACAAAAATCCCAAGGTTGAAGAGATATCGAGATTCAATTTTGGATGTGATCAAATTCATTCAAGCACTTTCTATAATTATTGTCCCTAGGTCCCAAAACCATCTCCTAAACTCCATGGCATCATCCCCTATTTGTATCCAACGATTCACAGTGGCCCCTCAAATTTGGTATTTGTTTGGGGTGGTACCTTTTCTAAATAACATTGGTTGTTGGCAAGCATTTGAAGACAAAAGACACATGTTTAATTTCTTGAATTTCATTCATGAATTTTTGTTTCATTTGGTTAATGAGGTACAAGAGGGTGATTCCCCCATTAGTCCAATTGTGGATCAATAGGATAACAAGAGGTCTAGTTCCTTTACAAAAATTATTTAACAAATCTAATATTTTCAAAGAAACTAATAAATCTAATTTGAATGAATAAGTGATCAAGTTGAACATTGGCTCCAAAAAGTCCCCCAACATTATCAAGGCCTGCCAAGGTTGTACCCATGAAGAAAAGAAGAAACTTGAAATTTTGGAATGTGAGTGCAAGGATGTATCTACAATATCATATGATGAGCTGTGGACATGATCTAAATGTACTAAAGCATGCAATTTTGTTCACAAAAGATGACAAACCCTTTAGAGTTGAAGCATGAAAGCTGGGATTCTGTTTTTATAAGTTTCCTCCTGTATGAGATTTTGAAGGTCATGAAGAGAAAATGAAACATCCAGGCTAGGGTTGGCCTTATTTTTTCCAGATCACTTTTCCATCATGATTCATTTCTCTAGTTGCTATGGAAAAAAATGCTGAATAAAATTCCCATCTTCTGTTTTTGAGTGACCTTAGCAATTTTGCTGGCAGTCCAAGAAGTTGGTCACAATTTCCTTTCTTCAATTTGTTTTTCTACAAACTTTGTAGGGTATAGATAGGTTCAAATACAATTAGAAAAATTGCAACTATAGCCTTTTAAGGGGTTTCTTCCTGCAAGTTTCTAGTTGAAGAGGTCACAACTAACCGCCTCTTATTCTATAGTGCTCTTGAATAATTCCCAATCCCAAGCTGGAGAATTACGGAGAAAGGAATTACTCTTGAAGCTTGTTCAAGGCTGATTCAGATTTATCACATTTTTGGTCGAATCATTGTATCATGTTTTGAGTGAGCCACATATTTGGGTAAGGTATTGCTTGTATTGCCTTGTTTATTAAAAATATAGTAGGGGTTGTCCCTGTGCTTTGCTTCTCCATTAACATGTCCATGATAAAAATAATTTGAATTTCAACAATTAAGTTATGTCTGGCACACCTTGAATATATTCACTCTACAGAGCACACATTCTGTTAATTGTTTACCACCCAAATTTCACTTCCCCTATATCTCTGAATCAACTTTTATTCAGTTTATGCATCAAAAATTTTGAGTGGGATGAAGTATCATGACTCTGCAATATTACGAGACCAATTTTTTATAAAATGCTAATATTTTGTTATATTTATTGGTTGTGTTTCAGGATTGAAAATGATAAGGTGGATAATTTTATCATCACTCAAAGCTTTAATAAGACAGAGAATTGGACAAAGGCCTTGAAGTATATGTTATGTGATCTCAAATGGGCTCTGTATTGGTTTATTGCTAACTTTGCTTTTCAGTCTCCTGGTACTGCTATAACGGCTTCAGGGCCAAGCGTGTTGCAAGCAAAAGTTAATTCTGAACGTAATAAGCAAAATGTACGTTCATCACGCTCACAGCATGATGCTGGTGCAAAATCATAGGCTGATGAACTTTTGTGACTGATCATTAAGGGTGTATATAATTCTCCTTTTAAATGTCCCTTTTCGTTTCTCAATTTGGCAATTTTCTTTTAGTTATAGCATATACTCATACACACTCACTGATACAAACTGAATACAGGGAGGAATAGACAAATATCAGCCACGTTTATTTGCAAGGTGGCTACCCGTCCAATAGGTGGTGCTCAAAAATAGTCCAAAAAATTTCATTGCTTTTAGTAGTTATTACAGTGATACGAGTTTAATTGATTTATTGGCCATTGAATCTGATGGCCTTGATAGTAGGAAGAGGATAGCAATATGATCAACATAAGCCTGCAGTGTTCATCCAACTCAATCTTTAGGTAGCTGATTTATCATATACGTTTTATGCATTTAAGCTACATGAATCGATTTTCTTCACATAAAATGCCTGGGATATATATGTGGTTTCTGCAGTCATTTAAGATGGTTTTCATTAGAATAGAAGATTTATTGAGATATTAAAGCTGCTATTGAATTTTGGTAGCTGCAGTCCGTATTCTTCAATTACATTAGCCCACACATTTAAAAGACACAAAAATTCAAATTTGTGTTCAAGTCGGCTCCAAAATAAAAGAGGGAAAATTCGAATTTTGAATTTTGAAATTGCCTCCAGAAGTCAAGTCGGCCCAGCTTAAGGGGACACCTTTTGGAGCACCTCAAACCACTATATATTGCCATAAGACCTCATCATTTGGAGCAATTCGGATCATCTAAAATCATTTGATTTCTGTTCAGATGTGCGAAGGAGAGAGTTAAGAACACCAAAATTTGACCTGCGTTGACCAAGCCTCTTTCTGACTTGTTTGACCGAGTTCTGGGCAGCGTTGACCAAGGCTTTTTGGGCAGTTTGACTGTAGTAGACTAGGGTTTCTGAGGTAGTTGCAGGAGGCCGAAATTCAGCCTTGTTGACTAGAGTTGACTGAATTTTCAGGAGTGCAGGAGGCTGAAAATGTTCTGTTTGACCAGGTTTGACTCATTGGATAATTGTGGCCAGTTTGACTTTAGTTGACTGGAAAAATCATATTGTATCTTGTTGAATTGGACAATTTCTCTAAGAAAAGGTTGTTGGGTTTTCCTAGGGTAAAAGTTTGTGTTTCTTGTATTTGGCTCTCTTCATGATCCTATTGTCATTCTTGTTTTTCTGTTAAGATTTTCTATGTATAATTGCTCTAATGATGAATATGACACAAGAAAATTAACTAAGATATCATTGGAAGTAATTATCTGATTAGAAGATCCTGAAAAATCAACATGCTATCAGAGTGAGGTTAAAGAGAAGCCATTTAAGAGACCTATGAAAGAGTATGTGTTCATGTGATAATAAAGTCTGCTAAAGAACTCCATTTCTAGAGAAAATTGATATCTTAGGACAAGTCTATTTTTCCCTAGAAGAAATGGAGGTCAATGAGGCCTCAGACCTCCCGTTCTTTGAGCAGAGGTGTAGAAGGTGTAGAAGGAAACCTCATGAAGAAGAACATAGGACACAACCCATATAAAGAGGCCAAGAGGCCTCAAGTCTGTCTGAGGAGGGGTTGAAAGGCTGTAGTAGGTGAACAAAGGAAGCCGGGAAGCCCGTGAAGAGGCCAACAAAGTGAAGAAGCCAGTAAAATTGTCTTTCTATCTACCGAAGTTTGTTTGCAAGAGGAGGCTTGAATTAATGCTTCTTAGATTTGTAATTTCTACTTATAGACCTTAAACAGTGGATAAGACTGCTGTGTATATAGGTCGCTAAAAAGAGCCTCCCTTGTAAGTTAAGATTGCTTTTTGATTGATATAAATAACAGGCCATTACTTGCCAGAATAAAAGACTGTTTGATTTTAGAATCCAGAGGGAGCTAATTTTTAGCTCTTAATTCCTAGATTGATACTTGCCATTGTTTTGAAGAAGTGAATCTTGGAGGATTGAATAAGTACCTCTAACTCAAGTGTAGTTTATACCACTAAAAGTGTAAACATATAGGGCTAAGTTAAGGGCATTCATAATTTTAAAGTGAAGTGGAGGTTGAGTTCCTCATCAGTTTTGGAAGCCGAAATCCTCTCGTGAAAGTCGAGTCATTTTTAGAAGTGGAGTTGTCCTTGTAAAGGAAAACTTGTTTCTATTACAATGGTTTTGAGGAGGACGAGCTACTTGGTTTGGAAGGGTCGAGAGCAATCATATAAGATCTACCAAGTATTTTGTTTGTGCCCTAAAAGAGGGTTGAAACCTCTAATCGATGAACAAAACCCGTGGACATAATTTGTTAATGACTCTTCTGTAAATGAAGTTTGGACCATGCTCGTGCCACTAGAAGATTGATAGTTGCTCATCTGTTAAGGAGGCATGGGGATTCTATTTTTGGACATTTGGATATGGAAAGAAAATTTGCATATGACAGAGTCTGTTGGACTTACAAAAGGTGTAGATGAAAGTTGGAAATCTAGGGTTTGTAAACCCTAGAGGACTAGATGTCTTGGATAAGAAAGCCTTAGGGTTTGTGGATAAAACCCTAGAGCTAGAGCTAGATCGATGTTTTTGTTGAAAGAATAAATCTTAGCTCATAGAAGGAAGGAAAGGAAAGCAATTTGCTGATGATGAGAACAAGGAGGATGAGTTTGCAGATGAATTTCTATGATTTCTGCTAGAAGGAAAAGATCTAGAGGGAGTTGACAAATCCCCTTCTCCTCAAATTTGCATATGACAGAGTCTGTTGGAAAGAAAATTTGCATATGACAGAGTCTGTTGGAAAGAAAATTTGCATATGACAGAGTCTGTTGGACATACAAAAGGTGTAGATGAAAGTTGGAAATCTAGGGTTTGTAAACCCTAAAGGACTAGATGTCTTGGATAAGAAAGCCTTAGGGTTTGTGGATAAAACCCTAGAGCTAGAGCTAGATCGATGTCTCTATTGAAAGAATAAATCTTAGCTCATAGAAGGAAGGAAAGGAAAGCAATTTGCTGATGATGAGAACAAGGAGGATGAGTTTGCAGATGAATTTCTATGATTTCTGCTAGAAGGAAAAGATCTAGAGGGAGTTGGAAAATCCTCTTCTCCTCAAAAGATAAGTACTTCATATCTTTTCTTCTTCATTATTATTATTTATTCTAATGGTCAACTTCTTGTTTTTGTATCTTTTGCTTGGTTATAATTGTTTCTTCCATCACCTCCTAGTGAGGGTTATAGGTACATCGTGAAGGTTGTCAAGGCTCTGGTAGCATATGAAAGCATTGGAAGAGCGAAGCAATGTTTGTAGCAAGGGGATTCTCCCAAGATTAATGATTTGTGCTCAAGAGGGAAAAATTGTATTGTTGACTAGAAGAGCTCCGAGTTTAGAGGGAGTAGGCATGCCATCAAGTTTGAAGAATGCTATGATGGAGGAAATTGTGTCGAAGAGAAGTCAATGAGGACCTCCAAGTGGATCCAAAAGATCAAACATGTGATAGATGGCCATAGAGAGAAGTACGAAGCAAGATTGGCATGGATTCTCCCATAAAGAGAGGACTATGTGGAGACATTTGCTCCAGTTGTTAGGTACACTTCTGTTGGAATTGTTATTTTTGTTGCTTCTATTATGGGTTGGAAATTACATCAGTTGTATGTGGAGATTGCTTTCCTCAATAGATTAATTAAGGAAGAAGTATACATAAAGCTACCTTAAGGATTTGAGTTACATGAAAGGGAATCTCATGTTTGCAGACTAAATAAGGCTTTGTATGGACCTCGGGCATGGTATTCTTACATTGATGGATATCTGATGAGTCTTGGTTGATGTTGTTATCATATGACTTGTTTCTGATGAGAGCAGAAGGACTATTGTGACAAAGGGAGTAGCAGTCGCAAGATGATTTGCTTCTATGATAGAGGGACAAATCAAGCCCTGCTTCAGTGTCAGAGGGAGTTGATATATGAGTTTGAAACGAAAGGTCCTCGTTGGATACATTACTTCGTGGACTAGAAGTATGGCAGAAGCCGAGTGAGATCTTCCTTGGTAAAAAGGAAGTATATTGTTATGGTTCTTTAGAAATTTGGGAAGATGGACAAGAAGTCTATGGCCATTTCCATGGTTGCCAATCCGAAGAAGTTAAGTGGCAGATGGAGTAGCCAAGATTTCCACAACATGATTTGTAATGATGACTGGAAAGCAATTGTGGTGGTGGATCCAATGAAGGAAGCTTGTCAGTTTATGATTGAGTCGAGGCATGTGGCTAAAGAATGTATTGAGATATTTGCATGGCATGGTCAGTTAGGGATTGAGATATGTCTGAATTGATGAAGTACAACTGTAGTAATATACAAATCGAGTAGAGAGTGCAAAAGATAGGAAGAGCACATCAAGATGTTGTTTCAGGATGAGTAGGAAGTAGACATTTGTTGCACTCAACATTATAGAGGCGAAGAATATTACAATTAGTTGTGAAGCATTGTGGTTTCGATAGCTACTCACAAAATTGTTTGATCAGGTGTAGGAGATGACCATGAGGATAGGTTAAAGCACATTGAGTACCACTATATCCAAGGCATGGTACAGAAGGGAGCAATGAGGCCCCAATGCATTTCTACGATTGATCAGAATGCTAACATTCTCACAAAGCCTTTGTCCTAGGGTGAAGTTTGTATACTTCAGGGACAAGCTTAGATTAGTTGAGAATGCTTCTCTCAATTAGAGGGAGTGTTGATGTTGTAGCATCAAGGACAAACATTCTCCCCAGGGCAAAGGTACTGACTAGGTTGGCATGTAATGTGGTTAGGGAGAATGGGCTTGAGATCATTAAGGCCATAGTGCTCCATATTTCCAAGAGGTACTTGGCTAGTGGGTAGAGTGAGTGCTTGCAGCATAGGGCACAGGAATGATAATTGCCTAAGGATTCATTATAGTTCGCAGGTTTTGACTAGGTTTAGGTGACGACTTGGATAATTGGTGACCCAGGACTAATCTTGACCCTAGAAGGCAAAAAAGGTATTTGGTTAGTGGGACCCCAAAAGGCCTTTGGCCAGTGGGTGACTAGTTCCATTTGCAAAGGAGGCATGAGTGTTGAATTTTGGTTGCTTTGGACAGTATTCATTAATTGCATTAGCCGACAAATTTAAAAGAAGCAAAAATTCAAATTCGTGTTCAAAGTCGACTTCATTAAAGGATGCTTTCCACATGGTTCTAGAATAGACATGAAGTGGATGGATACATCAACATAGCTAGCTCATTCATTTTTTTTTTTGGATGGAGAAAATTTTCAACATGAGAACATCTTAAGAAGTCAAGGCAAATACGTACCTCAATGAGAGGGAGTGTTGAATTTTGGTAGTTATGGTTGATATTATTTAGTTGCATTAGCCCAAAAATTTAAAAGAAGCAAAAATTCAAATTTGTGTTCAAGTCGGCTCTAAAATAAAAGGGGAAATTTGAAATTTGAATTTTGAATTTTGAAATTGCCTACAAAAGTCAAGTTGGCCAAGCGTAAGAACATCTTTCGGGGCACTTGAAACCACTATATATTGCCACAAGACCTCATCACTTGGAGTAATTCAAATCACCAAAAACTATCTGATTTCTATTCACACATGCGGAAAGTTTAGAGGACCGAAATTTGACCCGTGTTGACCAAGCCTCTTTTTAATATGTTTGACTGAGTTTTGGGCGACATTGACGAAAGCTTTTTGGGTAGTTTGACTGCAATTCACTAGGGTTTCTAAGGTAGTTGTAGGAGCCCGAAATTTGGCCATGTTGACCAAAGTTTACCAAATTTCAAACGAAGTGGAGGTGGCCAAAAATGTAGTTTGTTTGACTCATTGGATAATTGTGGTCAATTTGACTTTATTTGACTTGGAAAATCCGATTGATCTTTGGCTGAATTGGACAATTTCTCTAAGAAAAGGTTGTTGGGTTTTTACCTAGTTAGGGTTTTCCTGGGATAAAAATGCGTCTCTTATATTTAACTATCTCTTCATGATCCTACTATCATTATTGTTTTTTTGTTAAGGTTTTCTATGTATAATTTCTGAATGATGAATGTGACAAAAAAATTAATTAAGATATGATTGAAAGTAATTATTAGATTAGAAGACCCTGAAAAATCAATCATTGCCAGCGCATGCTTGTTCAGCTGGACTTTGACTTTAAAATGTTATACACTAATGTGTTATCCGAAGATTTTTTTATGTAAACTCTGGAAAAAATGGTAACATATAAAAGACTAAAATATGAGGGCACATGGATTCTATAAAATTGGATTAAAAAAAAGAAAGTTCTCAAGTGAAGGAATTCAAGTGAATGAATTTACCACAATGTAGTAATTTATCGTAAAAGATATAAAGTAGATATTGTGACTTTGATGAGTAAGAATTTTTGTAACAAATAGGTAGTAATAATGAAGGTTTTATTTTATTTTATTTCTAAACCTAGCAATGCAATTTAATTTTTATCGGGATTTGTAACGATGGCAATATAATTAAAATTTTAATAGGGATTTAAGAGGAAATAGAGAAAATGGATTTAATTTAACGAGGACTTAGGAGAAAGGAAAAAACAAATTTAATCTTTAATGGACACATGAGAGAATGAACACAAAATAGTCATGAGAATGGATAGAAATCCATTTTTAATGGACATATGAGAGAATGAAAACAAAATAGTCATGAGAATGGATAGAAATCCATTCATTAGAAATCCATTAGTATTAATTAATGAATGGTATATGGACTTGTAAAGTAAACTTGGTAAGCCTTTTTGATAATGATATCTAATGGTAAATCCTTTCAAGACAATGATATCTAATTGTAGATTAATGTTTGCATATATAAGTAGTGAGATAAGTGCTTTTGTATTCGATTTCATTATTAAAAAGTATTACTTTTTATTGATAGTTTTATTTTTATGAGTGATGTAGAGGTAGGGTTTATCAATTTATTTATAATTAAAGTAACAAAGTTAGAATGAATGGATAAAAATCCATTATTATTAATTAATGAATGGTACATGGACTTATAAAGTAAACTTGGTAAGTCTTTTCTATAATAATATCTAATGGTAAATCCTTTCAAGACAATGATATCTAATTGTATATTAATGCTTGCATATATAAGTAGTGAGATAAGTGCTTTTGTATTCACTTTTATTATAAAAGGTATTACTTTTTAGCGATAGTTTTATTTTTATGAGTGGCAAGGCTCGACTAGAGGAGGCTTTTCCATTTCCACATTACAAAAGAAACGAGAAGGTAGCCATAGAGAAAATATCCCCCTTTATCATGAGCATCTTCACAAGCTTTAAGGAATTCATCAAGGAGATACTTACTACCTTTGCTTCCGGTTCAATTGCCAAAACTGGTGCTTATTCTGCTTGCTGTGCTCTAGAGACCTTTGCCTTTGTTGGTGGATTTGTTTGCTCTACTAGTGGTTATATTTTAGGTGGTGCTTAAACTGAATCAACTACTGGGTCTATTGTTGCTACTAGCTATGCTGATCAACTGTGTAATTGGGTTTCTGTAACACGGTATGGTACCTGTAAGGTAGGGTTTATTAATTATAATTATAATTAAAATAATAAAGTTTTGGGGATTGCTATTTCAAAACAAAAATTTTAATCTAAAAAATTGTTATGATTATAAAAAAAATTGAAAACAATAAATTCACGTTAAAGTTTTAATATTTATTTAATCATCACATTAAAAGTCACAATCATGATTACAAAAACCTTAAAATTTTAATAATTTTTAACTATGACATTTAATAATAAATATGGTGACTATAATTTTTTTTTAAAATCCAGCATTTTTCAATTATGAAAATAAAATAAAATATGATGAGTAGAAAAGAAACCTCAACATTTTTCAACCATGGCGTTAAAGACCAAATATCATGATTACGAAAAACTCTAAAAATCAATACTAAGAACATTTTTTTCTAAAGTTGAAATAATTATTTGAAATTTTAGCATAAGACAACTTGTTCCCTTTTTAACGACACTAAAATTGCAACATCATCATCATTAGCTATGGCCTATAAAATTATTATTAGTATACACAAAAGAATAAAAATCATAAACACGACATAATCCAGTTTTTTTAATTTTTTAATTAAAAAATAAAAAAGTGAAATTAGAATGCCCATGAAGCTTTAGTTCTACCTTGAAAGGTGCATTGTTAGAGCACTCCATGTGGTAGGTCACCGGTTCCAATCCCCTTGTAGATGTTGACTTGCAAAAAAAATAAAATTACAAAAAAATAAATAATTAAAAAATATTTAAAAATAAAAAGTAAAAAATTCAATTAAATTATTATTAAAAAAATAATAATTAAAAAATCTAGATAAAAATAATTGAAAAAACACAAGAACATTTTTTAATATACAAAAAAAAACCCTTGAATAAATTAAAAATTAAAAAAAATGTAAAAATTATATATATATATATATATATATATATATATTATATATAAACAATGACACATTTTAAAATTAGGCACTGCCCTTACCCACACAATCGTCACATAGGCTGAGTGTAGGATGTGGCGGTTGTTAACTAGTCCCCATTGTATTTTTTTGTAAATCAGAGTTCTATTCATTCATAAAAAAAGTACATCAATATCAAAATGCAGGTAGTCTCACCTTCACCAGGTTTTTTGATTACTGATAGCAGCGTACGACATATAACCAGAAGTACAACTAGAGACAGTCCACAACTTAGGAGGCTAAAAGCACCAAAATACAAATAAAACAAGTAGAACACTTGTAACCATGCTCAGCCATTAGAGGTAATGGAGGCAAGATTATTCGGTCGAGTCCCTAGAGGAGGAGGGGGACGGTAATGGCACTGGACGTGTTGTTTGAAATGAGCCATCTGTGACTACAACTTTTCCACTTTCTCAGATAGCAAATTCCGACCACGCCATACCACCACGATCCTCTCTCGGACATGACATTGAAAATAATGCAACTGGTAGAGTGTAGCAATCACTGCATCATTTTCTTCCATCCTAGCCTTATCATGACTTTCGAAATGATCTAGGATAGACTAGATCAGGTTATGACAACCCTCAAAGCAACATTGTCGACCAACAACCTCGACACGTGTAGTGCAACGTTTCTTACCTTGTCCATTGATGCCACCCCTACACTTCACACTCCCTAGCTTCCCAATCCCCGCTGCTTTCCCACCATAGGGTAATTTTGAGCCACCCCGACCACCATGAGCCCCAGAGACCGCTTGTCCCATGCTACTGACAATTCTGCCTCCCCACGCAAAGCTCTTCGACACATGATCCATCGTTGCCACCTTCAAATTCTTACGATGTCTTGCCCGACTGGCCGAAATTCCACGGAATGGGTCACATTATATTAGAGCTAGGAGCGCGAGCTAACAAAAATCCCACCCAACTCACCGAAATATTGAAATGCGAAACAAAGTGACTGTCAACCCCAAATTTTCCAGAAGATTCTGGTGATGAGGAACAACCAACCCACTCTCTCCAGCTCAAGGAATTGTAAATAAAAGTGCAATTGAGAAACATCCCAGGCAGACCAAAGGATCACCAATGCCTTTGACATAAGGAACTACAAGAAGCAGAGACATAGGCTAGGTATTGGGACATCTAACCCTCAACCCAGTAGCCATGAATCCCCCTTGTCAGCCCACTGTTGTAGACCCTTTAAGACAATTTCCCCCCTAACATTCCAAATAACAGTTAACCCAGCATAGGGTCGCAGACGACCACAGAAGAGCTGCAAAAAGACAAGACCCCAGAAGAAGACGAGTTGACAAGATAAACAGACTCCCCCGCTTACACAGAAGGAATCCAAGAACAAAATTGACTAACCACATATGAAAGGGCTCAAAGGCCGACCTAATAACCATACATAGATCACTAAAAACTCTGAAAAAAGCAAGAAACCACACAAGAAAGCGAACTTATCATTTTTATGACCTAAAGGTTGAGGAGGAGGTGCCTGCTATGAAAACGACACCATTCCCAGATAGGGCACCAACCAAAGAAACCATAAAGACTGCTAAAGCTCAACGTTTAAACAACAGACCACACAAATACCGTAGCATAATACCAAGCCTGGAAGCCAACAAGCTCCATATACCGACGACTCTCACCCACTCTCAATCCCAACAGAATTGATTGAAACTTCGCACACTAGATCTTAACTTCCCTCGTACTGCTAACACGATGGGAGGATGAGGTGACCGACCTCCACACCAAATGCCATGTGTCTGCCTTCATGACGCACACGTCTGAGTATTCATAGTGTTCATCAACTGCATCGGGGAAACCAATTCCCATTGTTGTTATTATTACTACTATTATTAAAGTTTAAGTATGGGGGTTTATGCAGTGCATTATATTAGATATCATTTTTGGGATTCAACTGCGTTAAGTAAGTCATTCACGTATGACCATTTCCATGAGAGGTAGTCGTAATTGACTAATTTCTCATGATTTTTGAATAGTTCACTTAGCACTCATTGTATCGGGTGATGCTCACAGGGGTGAAGAAGTGGGATTGAAACTAGTGAAATGTGGAGAAATCACCCCTGTGAGCATCACCCGATGCAATGAGTGCTAAGTGAACTATTCAAAAATCATGAGAAATTAGTCAGTTACGACTACCTCTCATGGAAATGGTCATACGTTTGAATGACTTAAAATAACGCAGTTGAATCCCAAAAATGATATCTAATATAATGCACTGCGTAATCCCCCATACTTAAATTCAAAAAGAGTCAAGGGATCTCTACTTGAATGGTTCATGAGGCACAATACTTGCTAAGGTTTTGCAAATGGGGTAGCAAGCTAAGTGGGCTTGATTGTGTGAACTGTAAAAACTTCTGAAACTCAGAAATATATATATAAATATTATATTAAAAAGATCAATAGACAGATGATGAGATTACAATTGCGGGAGCCTGGCTTATATATTGCCAGGAACACCCTTTGGGGAAAGGGCATGATCTTATGATCGTGCCCTTTCATCTAATTTAACTAATATTTAAAAATAACCTAATCTAATTAATTTTTTACATAACATTGCCTTCCTCTCGAAAGAATGCTTTGTCCTCAAAGCATAAGTAACGACGAATGTTGTTGAAGAATGATTCGTTCTCCCAGAAAGCGTCTTCTTCGGGTAAGTCCTTCCACTTGATCAGATATTCTAAGATGATCAAGGTCGCACATTCTAAAAGGTCTTGGATTAATCTCTCAAGTTTCGTTTTTTGGTGATGTGGATATCGACATGGCTTTTTCATAGGTCGGTCTTGAAATACTTTTCCATGCTTCTGAATTAGATCTTGCATCTCTGGTGACTCTTCTTTGGTCATATTTGCAGATAACATTTCTAATTGATGACATTGTACTGCATAAGTAGGTGCTCTTCTTCGACTCAGCTTCATCATCTGAGATGATCATCTGAGATGATGACACAACATGATTTTCTGGTGCTTGGAATCCATGTAGTTTGTACTTCTGACCTTCCCATTTGAATTTTATAAATTGTAATTGATGGTTGGCGGCATAAGTACCTAAAGTTCGTAGCCATTGGATGCCTAAGACTACATCTACTCCTCCTAATGGTACCATGAAGAACGAAGACTCTAATTTAAAGTCTTGAATCTGCAAATTGACTTTATGGCATTTCCCTACCTTTTCAATCTTCTTACCATTAGCTATCATCACTTTCATGTTTGGTAAGGGAAATGAAAAGATATTGAGTTTCTTGGCCACAGTCGTATCTAGAAAATTGTGTGTGCTTCCAGAGTCGATGAGAACCACTACGTTGTTCTTCTTTATGTGTCCTTTTAACTTCAAGGTCTGAGGTTGTGATATACCTGTCATGGCTGATAATGACACTTGCGGAGTACTTCCGTCATCTAATTCTGGTGAGAATTCTAGGGCGTCTTCTGTGTCTTCTACGTCATAATCTTCACTGTTTGAGTCATTGGTTGCTTCACAATTATATAGGTTCTTTGGTTCTTTTCTTTTAGCACATCTATGTTTGGGGTCCCACTTCTCACCACAGCGTTTACATTTACCCTCTTTTATTCTTTGCAT
This sequence comes from Pinus taeda, assembly GCA_000404065.3. Classification (NCBI taxonomy): domain Eukaryota; kingdom Viridiplantae; phylum Streptophyta; class Pinopsida; order Pinales; family Pinaceae; genus Pinus; species Pinus taeda. The sequence goes on along the minus strand of APFE030825119.1, from coordinate 12,989 downwards.
TTCCACATTCGTTTTTTCATCTTCACGACGATGCGGTGGAACATATCTTGTATTATTTGAGTCCACATACTGGGGTATCCTTCGTCTTGCATAAGCTTTTTCTGCTGTTGACCAAAATATTGGTTCGGATTTCTTTTCGGCTGTTTTTGCTTTTCGTCTTGCTACTTCTATAGATGTAATGTCATGCATCTCAAGTTCTGCTTGTAAATGGGTTTTGAGTCCCGAGATGTATGACTGAATTAGACGAGATTCTGATAACCCAGGTACTCATGTTACTAAGGTCTCCCATTCTTGAGTGTATTCATCGACACTTCCTTTTTGTCGTAGTTTGATGAGTTTTGAAAATAATTCTTCTTCCTTTACACCTTGGAATCTTTTGAAGAATGCATCTTTAAATTTCCTCCAGCTAATGACATGTGTTGTCTTTTTCCACCACATATACCAGTTATATGCTTCTCCCTCCATTTTCATGGATGCATGTCTGAGCTTTTCATCATCGTCAGTGATGTCATATATCTCAAAGTATTCTTCTGCTTTATTTATCCATGCAACATTGTTTTTTTCGTTCCCATCGAATTTAGGCATTTCAACCTTTACCCTCTTCTGGTATGTGGCTAATGGTTGAGCAAAAAAAGAGTGTTGATTATTAAGGGTATCCCAAAGTTGCTTGTTTGTAAAGGTAGTGTTACTTGCTTCTTGGTGGGGTGTTGTTGATTTTTTTGGGGATTCAACTTTGTCATGAGAGTCTGTGAACTTAGTTGAATCTGACGAGATGTTTTCTTGATTCTCTTCACCTTCTTTTAGTAGTTGTTCGGGTGTACAATTCGACCTTTTACACAGACTTGTCAGCGTTGTTAGGACCTCTTTGATCCCTGCTTCTGTCTGGGCATGGTAATTTTCCATCTTTATTTCTATTCGATTCGTCGTATCTTGAAGATTTTTTATTTTGTCTGCTTGCTCTCGACTTCATTTAATCTTTTACTGACTTCGTCGTGGTTGTTATTTATCTTTTGCTCTGCATCCAATAACCTTTTTTGGAAATCCGCCATTGTCATTGTCGACATTGAACGAGTTTGTGGGGGCGTGTATTTATTTGCCAGGTAAAATATTTTTCCTCCCTCTTTTTTTTTAATAATTAATTATAATTTAATAATTTAATTTAATTAAGAATTTTTGTTATTTAATTAAATTAATTTTATTATTATTATTATTATTATTATTATTTTATTTTATTTTTATTTTTTTTATTTTTATTTTATTTTTTTTTAAATTAAATTAAATATTTAATAATTTTAATTTAATAATATATAATAATTATATATATATATATATATATATATATTTAATAAAATTATAATAATTAATTAAATTATAATTATTATATTATTATATAAATTAAAGTTATATAACTTTAATTAAATTATATATAATATATATAATAAAATAATTTAATTAATTTAAGTTATATATATTATATATAATATAATTATATATATACGTTATTATATGTAATATTATAATTTAACGTAATATATATATTAACACTATATATATTTGAATAAGCAAAGGTCGAGAGTCAACGAAACACCGAACAATCAGCCGAAAATCGAACTATATTATATATATTGTATATCACTGCCGAACCGCCACGTTGGCTGACGGAAAACGAACGCCAAGAATCACGACTGTTCGGTAACCGTGTATAGTTACGTTTGCTGCCGGCCCGTTTAATGTTTTTTTAAGGAAATCACGAATATCACCGCAGCTGATAGCGGATGGCTACGATTTGCTGTGAATGTGAGCAGAATAGCAGAGCTGATAGCGGATGGCTACGGTTTGCTGTGAATGTGAGCAGAATAGCGGAACAAGCGACACAGTGCGGAGGCAGCGACAATTGGAACAGTGAATATAACCCGTAGCCGCAAACTTCTTCGTTGACCGGCGTGTCACCCCAGGCGAATATGCGCTGGTCGATAGTGAATGCGCAGGGGTCAGTAATGGTTGAGTAAATGTGTAAAACACTCGCGACAGAAAAAAGAATAATGACGCGGGCAAGCTGATCACTATTGCGGGGAGCGGAACAGTTATACACGGACGGTAGCTGAATGGCAGTGCAAGTAGAAGCGGAAGGTGTGGACGTAAAGGGTGGTCGGGAATTAATGCCACGGGAAGGAGTGGGAGTTAATGCAATGGAGGTACGCGGAGAATGGGAATGTGTATTCAAGGGTCTTTAGTGCTGATATTTGCTTCAAAATATCGAGAGGATCTAAACCGCTCTGATACCAGTGAAGCGGAAAATTTCCAGATAACATAAATATATATATATAAATATTTTTATTAATAAATGAATTACAGATAGATGAGATTACAATTGCGGTTGCCTTGCTTATATACCGCCATAGGCACCTTTTGGGAAAGGGCATGATCTTATGATCGTGCCCTTTCATCTAACTAAACCTAAAATTAAACAATAACCTAAAATTAACTAATTTTTTACATAACACTCTTGAGCTAAATGATATTCACCATAGCTCAGGCAGAGTATTGCAAAAAAGAAATTATATTGATATCATTGAAGGACCACATCCAGTAGAAGAAGATGCAAAAGAGAAGATCAAAGAACGATGGGCTGCACTTGATGAAGAGAAGACATCAAAATCAGAGATCAAGAGAGCTCCCTCATGGTTACCATCAAATCCTCCATGTATTCAAGAGAAGAATCAACAAAAAGAGGAAGATATGAAGGTCATGGTAGAAGAAGACATGAAGAATGATCCAGATCAACAGAAAGGCCAAGGAAATCACAACTATATTGAGATATGGTTCCAGACGGTCACTAAGGTGCAACATCACTCTCTTCCTCAACTATGCTTGATCCCTTCAAAGTCAAATCATTTGGTCTCTGAAATCTGGATATATGTCAAAGCATACATTTCAAGCTTCCACATCAATTTGTCTACTGTCTCGATGTGCACATGGCTCTATTGGAAGTATTCTTATACTTCAAAATGATTTTTTTTTTCAAGTAGGGTAGGGTATAAAAAAAAAGAAAAAAGAAAAAATGAAAAATAAGAGAAAAAAATAAAAATCTAAGGTGAAAACCTCCTTGGAGGCGCCTCAGATTGGCTCATTGATTGAAAACCTCAATGAGGTGGTCAATGGGTTGGAAAGAAGAGAAAATAAAAAGGGAATAAGATCCCTGGGTGAAAACCTCCCTTGGAGGCGCCCAGAGCAGGCAATGAGAGTGAAAACCTCCTTGAGGCGCCCTAGTTGTTTAAAAAAAAAGAAAAGAAAAAAAAAAGAAAAGAAAAATGAATTTCCAGTTGTATTGCAGGTCTGCAGGAGAACTTCAAAAAGTAGCAGCAGGTGCCAAGAGAGCTCTGAAACCAATAACAACACCTATCCTACCTTCCCTCACCCTTCTCCATCATTCTTGACATTCTTTCCACCTCACTATGCTTCTTTTCTGAAAATTGTGTTTTCTACAGGAGACTCCTATAGGAATTACAGAGAGCTAGAAATGGATTTTAAACGCAGTTTGTGGAACAGGAAAGCTTCATAAAGGGTTTATAAATCCCCCCGCAATCTTCAACCTCTCTTCCATCATTTCCAAGTCTGCATTACAACCCAAGCTCATTTTTTTCTTACTGTCTAAAAAATTGCAAAATGCTCTGATACAAAAATACGTAGAGCAATTTTTTTTCCCTAACTTGAAAACCGTGCATCCATTTAAAAAACTGTTTCATGGGGAGTTGTACAGGGATGATGGAAATATGCTCAAGAAATTTCATCCAATTCCAGTGCACGGTTTCCAAGAAATAAACCTCCATCACCTTCAACCATTTTTGCATTTTCTCCATATCTGCGCATCCATTTAAAAACCTGTTTCATGAGGAGATGCATATGGGTGATAGTAACATGTCCAAGCAATTTCAACCAATTCCAGTGCATGGTTTCCAAGAAATGGACCTCCATCACCTTCAGCAATTTTGAGTTTTTTCTCGAAATCCGTGCATCCATTGACCACAATTTTTCTATGGGAGGTGCATAATGATGATGGAAACATGCTTAGAAAATTTTAGGTCAATCCAGTCTACCGTTTGGGAGATATGGACAAAACAAGTCAATATCCCATTAAAATCTAGCATCAACAACATGGGCATGCAAATCTGAAGGTTGAAGCAGACTCCTGCAGCTTAGATCCAGCCAGAGGATGCCTGCACAAGAAAAATAGTCACACATCAGACAACAACAAAGCATAGCAGCTAATACCATTAAAAATAAAGCTCTAAAAGCAGAATCAGTGCAACCACAGATGTGTAGAATGTGCAAGGAGTAGGATCCTGATTGAAGATCACCTGAACAAGGAAGTTGAGCCACCAATCCAAAAGCCACGGGTGCCAACAGTAGAAATCCATGAAAAGAATGCCAAAGTCTGAGCATGCAATAGCACGGTAGTGACTAACAGGTAAGTGATGAAACTTGTTCCTCTGTTGCATGAGTATAATTTAGAAACTGCATGGACAAGTGAGATGGTTGTGATTAAACGAGATCAGTGGCCAGCTAACTGGCCACCCTCGTCCAGTTCAGACAACGCCTCGTCCAGTTCAAACAACGTTCAGTGGGTGCAATCGACACCTCTGTTCAGTGAACTTGGGAAGAAAACTGAAAACAGGTAGTGGTGGCTATTTCAACTCCAACGCAATTGATGGGAGGTGATTGGGGACATAAAGCATAAGGTTTCATGATGACACTGCAGTAGGAACCAACAGTCCAAATAATTCCAACGCACATTTTTCCTAGCTCAACATCAACGGAAATATCTCAAAGAAAACATAAGTATGCCTCCTCGAAACTCCTTCACCACCTTTTCTTCCTTTCATCCTCGTCCACTTCGTTGCAGTAAGCTCTATTCCACCACCATAACCTCGAAATCATCATCCACTATCATTTTCAACCATTTTTCTGCTATCGACGTTCTATAGGAAGCTGTAACAGTTCCACAGGAGGACCAGTGAGCAGTCTTGCAGAAGAAAAAATGGGATTCTCATCCAAATTTGAGCTCGAAAAGGTAGGCTCGGTGCAAATCCACTTTGCATTCTCATATACATAAGGGGTGATGTGGTTGTAAGATAGAATGGAGCCTGAAAAGGGAAAAGAATCACATTCAAAGAATTCTGCCTGCTTCTTAAGAAAAACACAGTTTTCATCTACTCTCTTTTTCTGAAGTATTGTCTTCGTTTTCAAGGAGTGATGTAATTTTAAGGGAAGAATTAAGCCTGAGGAGAAGAGTAATTGCATTAAAAAAAAAGTCTGCCCGTTTCTTAAAGAAAAAAACAGTTTTTTCTTTGTTTCTTGGTTTTTGAAAATTGTGTCTCCCTCTTCACCTGAAATATTCTAGAAGACTTAGAACATCATGACAGGGATATTTTTAGAAATATGGTAGGGGAAGATGGGGAGGAAACAAAAAAATAGGAAAAGACCAAAATAAAGAAAGAAGAACTTGAAACAGAGAAGAAAAAGACCAAAGCAGAGAAGAGGAAACCCAGAACAGAAAAAGAAAAGACTAAAACATAAAAGAAAAAGACTAAACCATAGAAGAAAAATACTAAAGCAGAGAAGGCAGAAACTAAACAAGATGAGAAGGAAACCAAAATAGAGCTTGAGGAAGCAAAGCTAATAGAGGCAGAGAAGACAAAAGAAGAGGAAAAAGAGAAAGAAGAAAGACAACAGTGGGAGGAGGTGGATAGAAAGGCAGGATTCCATGATAAAGAGGAGGATATCACATCAGTAGCATGGGATGTCAGGGAATCTATCAGAGCCATCAAGGATGAAGAGTTAGACTAGTTGCTCAGAGGATGAGCAACCCATTCAGTAGGGGGGTGATAATGAGCCCCAGAAATGGGTAGTTATATGGGCTCATTTTGCCTCTTATTTCGACTTAATCCACCATTCCCATTAGTTTATTGCATGTTTTTGAATATATTTATCCTAATAGAGTGAATTGGGTTAGTCATTTTGCCATGTAGTCTAATGTGTGCATTATGCAGATTTTTTGCTCAATTTTGGACAAAGTCAAGGGATTTATGAGCAAATGGCAGCCAAAACTCGAGGAAAAAAGGGAAGAGGATTTGTAGGGGGGTGTCCCCTTCATTTATGAACCCTTACCTCAAATTCTCCATCAGAAATTGAGAGCACAAGTAGCCACATGAGTGCATCCAAGGGGCAGTCGAAAAAGTAAAGAAGGACCGTTGTTTATCTGCAGTTTTGGGAAGTTGAGCCCCTTGATTTTAGGAGAGCTATTGGAGGCTCGAGTTGTATAAATAGCAGGGCTTAGGTGCTCAGTTCTTTTTAGTGAGATGTTAGCCAGTTATTAGTATATTTTCGCACTTTTGTGCAACACATTGTTAAGCTTATTTTCGAGTTCCTTTCGAGAACAGTTTATGTGATGTAACTGCTATTTTTGATAAATGAAGATGAAACAATTTTTGAGCTAGCACTGATCTCTTTTAGAGGGCTGAAGCTCTTGGGTTAGGGCCCAACCTAAGCTACCCAACACCTCCTTTGTGTACTTATATGTTTTTTCTTCCATTCATGAGATAATTTCTGTTGCATAGATTCACTTTACTTTGTTAGATTAGGTTTCTTTTGATGGTTAGAATAGTGTTTTTGTTTCAGTTGCTCAAGTAGGTTGCTGCAATGATAAAATAAGATTCAAAAAGGCCATAACATGCCCTGATCTCCTTTTTCCCTTCTTGGAACTATGATTTGAGGTCAAGGCACTACTGCTGCCACCAAAAACACTGTTTTTGCTCTTCCATGCAACTGCTAGTGTGATGCTTTGAGTTGGACAGGTTGATATTGGTTTAGATTCATTTGCTTAGATCATTTCTTGTTCTGTTACCATAGTTATCTTGCATGCTTTTCTGTTCATAAGGTACTGTTCAACATTGTCTGTTTGTAGGTCAGAAATTAGGTCAAGCTAGACAAAATTATGTTTTTAGTTCTTTCTTTGGTTAGATTTGATAAGTAAATGTGCAAATCTCTTGCAGGACATATCAACTCACCATCCCTCCATAAAACAACCAACACCAGCTCACTTCTCCTAGATTTCCCAACTCATTCACAACATTTCGCCAATCTGCCCTAATTTCTGCGCTTTTTCCATAAAGTTGCCTTCTTGCCATTTGAACAAATCCAATCCTCACATTCGTCCCTGATCTCCCTTGACAAGTTCTAGACACCTCAACACCTTCATATAGCTTTCATTTCCATTTTCCCATCATTTTTCCACCTTCAAAACTCCAAAAACAGCTTTCTGCCTCCTCCTGTGGATCCTCCTGTAGAACCCCCTGTAGATCCCCTGTAGCCTCCTGTAGAATTTCCTATGAGTGATTTTTCGAAGTCTGATCGCAATGAAAATCTTCAGAAGGGTGCTAGGGGCTTCCTAGGACCTCTTCACACCTTCCTCACCCTCTGCACAAGCCATCTCCATCTTCCTTGCCACCAAAACTCTGCATAGTTACAACCAGATAAATTACAAGCATAATAATTCCACATAAAAACACTCAAAAATACAAAAAGATGTTTTCTTCTCATTTCTTTTCAGAAGTAGCTTGAATAAATGCAATTTACCTTTTCAGTAGTCAGTGGCACTCATTTCATTAGTTTCCATCTCTTTTCTTGCAAAAGTAGGGTTAGTGGGTAAACTAGGGTTTGCTAGGGTTTGCGTTTCATTCCAGTTTTCAGTTTCTTTTTGCACCTAGACTAGCCTCTGTAGAGTTAGCTTTCTTTCATCACAATTAAAATCTTCTTCTGAGAACTCATAGAATTTGGCTTAATCTCCTAGCGAACTTGCACCAGCTAATCAAGTAAGAGTTAGTACTTGTGCATATAGCACCGTCGCTTCCAAGTTTGTTACGAACTACCGGGTTGATAAAAGTAAAGTAGGAAGCCCCAGGAGTTGCAACATTATTGTTGCAATACTGGTGCTCACCACATTCTTCAAAGCTTCCATTTCATTTTTGGTTACTCTTTGTGAAAGCAAAATTTGTTGCACTTGTTCTCATAATTTTGATATATCATGTGGCATTTTTTCCTCTTCTTCATGCATCATAGTAGATATTTATGGTTGCTCACTAGGTGTGTCCATTTATTTGATTCAAGGCATTTTGGAATCAAGTAAATATATCTACACTTCACTATGCCCTTTGAATCATTTCAAATTGATTTTTAAACAAAAGTTTTACAATTTAAACAAAATGCACACTTTTTTCTTGTTTTTTAGTAGCTCGATATTGAAATTATTGTATCTTTGTAATTTCGGCTCTCCAAGGTCTAAAATTTCATCCTATGGTATGCTATGAGTCTTCTTTCCAACCCCTTAAGTCAGACCGAGATTTGATTCTTCAAGGAAGAGTTATTCCCAATCTGCCATGATGACCTTATTATAGACTGGTTCAGTAGAGCAAACTTGTACAAAGTGCCACGTGTCACTGTTTTGACCTTCGGACCTGAAAATGATTGAAGAAAAACTACAGTCCATTAAATTTTGGTCACTTTTTACAAAATTAAGATCTAATGCTCAGAGAGAAAGTTATGACGATTTTCCCTAGGTCACATATTTGAGATGGAATGTTGGAGCCTACAAAAACCATAACTTCCTCTAATCATATATATGAAAATATAGTGTACCAAGACATGAAATTCTTACAATAAGTTTAGAAATATTTCAACTCCATGTGGTTTCAATTTCTGCTCCTGAAGCCTTGTAGAAAAAAAATTATATAGGAAAATTTCCAAGATGACCTGTTTGAAGAAGCGAAACCCTAGAATCCAAAGCTCTAATCAAATGTTATGCAACTAGATCACAAAATAGTAGAAAAGATATATCAAAGGCTTAAAAATTGGCCTCTTCATGGGGGAAACCTCCTTTACATTACATAAATGAACAATTCTTGGACGATACAAATGATAAGACCTCTTTGGTATATATAGGAGTCTAAGGGGTCACAATATAATTAGAGCCTACATAACAATAATAATGTAAGGGCATAATAACAACAATAGTGGGCTTTTATGGGGCACAACAATAACAATATGGGAAATACATAGGCACACCAATAATAATAGGGGGCTACACAAATAATAACAATAAGTGGGATACACTAATATTATAGGGACATAATAGAATTCAATAAAAAAAATAGATTCTTACCATAAACAAGATGGTACAGTGTGAAGCCAGTGGTGTTACACCAAGTTGTATGGTAATCCCATAAGGCTTCATAAAGTTTAGGTTCCCAATCTCGACGATTGACAACCACTGTTTTAGTTAAGATATTTCCTAAAACTTTATTTGTGCTCTAAAATTGACCATTCACTTATGGATGGTACGTTGAAGTAACCCTGTGTATAATATGGTATTTCCATAGGGTTGCAGACATATTTTGAGTTGTAAATAGGGACCCAAATTAGGAATTGATAACTACCTCCTTTATGGCTCTTAAAACAACTATTGCTTCTACCCATTTAGTCACATAATCTATACAAAATAAAATGTAGGATTTATTATTCGAAGGAGGATTAATGCGGCCTACAAAATCCATAGCCCAACTTTTGAATGGTTCCAACAAAAGCTGTATTTGAAGGGTCAATTTGTCAGACTGAATGGGATGCCCCATTCTTTAGTAATAGCCACAACTCTGTATGTATTTCTTCGAATTCTTAAACATTGTGGGACAAAATTAGCCCATATGTAACACTTTCTGCCCAATTCTGCAATCAACGAAGTGGCCTCCACAAGGCTCATCATGATAGGCTCTAAGGATATCATAAACCTCATATTTGTTGGCACTATGGCACAGGTTTGGAGCTATGCCACAGGTGTTGTCCTTGATGGCAACCTTCTTTGGTAACAGATCTCAGTTCAGGCACTCAGAAAGTAGAAAAAGACATATACGCAGGTTCATCTAGATGAAGGCGCGTATACACGCGGGTTATACATTACAAAAGCGCGTATATGTTGGTGATCATCTTTTTGGTCCATGGAAGTTAAGTCTTGGAACTTGAACCTATGTTTTGAACCATGGCGTCTCGTCAGATGTGTCGATCCTTAGTTTTGGGTTCATGGTATTGAAATGTTATGGTTTTGGACCATGGTATTGGGGAAGGCCTAGGACTATAAAAGAGGAAGGAGATCTTGTGACAAATATATATCTGAATTATAATTGAAGATCTAAGAAAAGGGCTAGAGCTGATATATTGGATGGTGATGCAGATCTGGATCTGAAGGAAGG